>JACXGJ010001972.1:0-73136 GCA_016801105.1 Esox niger
TAGCCAGGAATTATTCTTACCTAACCCTTTTAGTAGTTGTTATCAAATTCACTATTAGGCTAAAGACCCAATTTGCCAGTTAGCCGTGGTGTTGAGTTGCACAGATAACTCTTTGTTACTCAATGAAGACATATAATTCATGGTATGTATTGGAGTTTCAGGCTTGTTGGCTCCATCTATTTTGTTACTGCGTTTGGCATTGACATTCCACAACAGATTCCTGATTATCTGATGGCTTGTAGCGTACGTGAAGAATTGCCTGTTGCCCCAGTGGCCTAATGGATAAGGCACTGGCCTCCTAAGCCAGGGATTGTGGGTTCTAGTCCCGTCTGGGGTGTCTTTCAGCAGAGTGGCGCAGCGGAAGCGTGCTGGGCCCATACCCCAGAGGTCGAAGGATTGACACCATCCTCTGCTAGGCCATGTCTTTTTTAGCCAGGAATTATTATTACCTAACCCTTTTAGTAGTTTTTATCAAATTCACTATTAGGCTAAAGACCCAATTTGCTAGTTAGCCATGGTGTTGAGTTGCACAGATAACTCTTTGTTACTCAATGAAGGCATATAATTCATGGTATATATTGGAGTTTCAGGCCTGTTGGCTCCATCTATTTTGTTTCTGCGTTTGGCACTGACATTCCACAACAGATTCCTAATGATTTGATTGCTTGCAGCGTGTTTTAAAATGTGCCTGTTGCCCCGGTGGCCTAATGGATAAGGCACTGGCCTCCAAAATGTTCTTCAGCCTTTTATATGTAGGAAGACACGAGGTCTTGACTCACACCTGTGTAGTACCAGGCTTGACTCGTTGCGGCCCCTGTCCAAATTCCTCCTGGTTGTGTTGCAGATCAAGACGATACCTGACGATTTCAGCTGCCAGTCTGCTGACCCCCCCTCCCGCTGTCTGTCGCTGTCCTTGTCCATCTGGTCATGCATCCAACTTGGCCTAGGTTTAATTAGAGCCCAGATCAATTTAAACCTAGTTAAATATATCGGAGGCTCCGCCCACATGCATCGATTCATTATTACCATTCGGACTCTTAATATGTTCACCCGGCACAGCCAGAACAGGACTGGTCATCTTTCTGAGCCTGGTTCCTCTCTAGATTTCCTATCCTCTCTGCCTTCTTAGGGAGTTTTTCCTAGCCACTGAAGTTCAACACTATTCTTATTTGCTCCTTGGGGTTTAAGGCCAGGTGTTTTGTAAAAACACTTTGTGACAATGGCTTTATAAAATTAATTTGATTGATAGTAACATAGGGTCTTTAACTGACATTTTGGTACACCAGCCAATGTGACAATCTACTGAACTGATGTGTGCATCTAGGGGCTGGAGTTGCATCCATCAGTTGGCCTTTTAGTAAAGCTTCTTTCTAGACAGCAGTTCTATCTAAGCACTTCCTTGTAAACACAAAATACTGTGGGCTGCCTTTCCTGCAACAACAGGTGAAGAACACTTTGATACAGAATGCATTACAAATGATTGTGTAATCCCTACGTGTTAAAAAAATATTATTGATCAAGAGTTGTACTCAGTGCTTTACATAAGTGTTAACACTTTAACTTTTAGACCCAAAGACATGAACGTCGTTCCACACTACTAGATTTTAGCTCTGCATTTCAAAGGCCTTTTAACAGGATTGGATTTGTGGTGATTTTCCTTACTCGGCAGGAAGTTCATCTGAGGTGGCTGTTCTTTTGTTTTGGCTTATTTACTTGATGTGTAGATATTGATGCTTGTAGCTATCTTATCTTCAGCTAATCATTCTTTTCCCTGGCCAGATTAGATACATGGTCTCTTTGGGGACAGTCTGCATCTCTAACCAGTAAACTATAACAGCCGGTGGTCAGTCAGTCACAAAATCACCCAGTCGCAGACAATCTCACTTCTTGGCCAGATCTGGTTTACATGGTCTGGCAAAAAATATGTACATTTATTTTTTCATTAAACTTCAGCTTGAGTAAATTTGGTTGGGAATCATTAACAAACAGCAATATTCAAATTGTGTTTAAGATTTTTAACACAGATTTAAAGTGGGCCTGACACACAACACCTCTTAAACTTGGTTTATAATTTGCTGTAGATTAACCTAGACAGCTATGCAAAGTGCTGCAGAGAGGGGGGTTTTGGATAATCGTAGCACACACTCGCTCGCATAGGAGCATTCTTAACAAAATGTTGTGCATATTCTGTGATGCTGTGCGTTAAACAATTGCTGATTGGACGAGCAATTCATATCCACTAGGGCACAGAATGGAAAATCATGAAAAGCTACCCTCCATTTAAGTGATAGACAACCAAAGCATGCACAGCTATTCTTTCTCAACACATTCACTGACTTCTTTCTGCTATCCATTTTTCAGTACACGACAATGAGTCAATGATTGGCTTCCTTTTCCGCAACAGGGCTTCCTTTGCTCATGTTGCCAAGCTTGCTCTGGTTAAAATTAACATCATACCAATCCTAAACTTCAGTAATGTCATATATTGAACTGCCTCAAACTCTCTCCTGAAGAAACTGGATGTGGTCGACCACAGTGCCATCTGTTTTGCTACCGGATTAATGCATAGATGTTGCAGTGGTGGGTTTCATTGGTGGGTGTGTAAATCAGTCATTACACACCCACTTTATTCAAAGATGCAAACAATATGATGTAAAATCATGAACTTCTTAATTTAATTTCTTAATTTAGTCACAATCCAGTAAAAACAGAGCAGATGGGAAGTGCAAGAAGATGAGAACTAAACATCCAATAAGGGACTGATAGATTTTTATGACATGGGGTGTCTGGAGGATGAAGCCCCCCAAAAATATGAAAATGGTTTTAACTCAGTGTATGAGTAAAATACAATGAACAAAATTATAAACGCTACACTTTTGTTTTTGCAACCATTTATCATGAACTGAACTCATAGATCTAAGACGTTATGTACACAAAAGGCCTATATCCACCTCACAGGTGTGGCATATCAAGATGCTGATTAGACAACATGAGTAATGCACAGGTGTACCTTAGGGTGGCCACAATAAAAGGCCTTACAGTAATGCAACCAATAACCTGGTTGCATTATTTTAAGGTTCTCAAAAGTAATTTGTCCAATTACTTTTGTGCCCCTGAAAATGGTTGTAATTCCTAAATGTTTCATATGATATTTTAGTTCAACCCCAAGACTTAATCTTGCCTGTTTAATGTGGCTTAAAAAAGACAAATAAAGACAAACTGAAGAATATAATATTCTATCTAAAATAAAATGATTTAAATAGAAATATGCGAAGAATGAATTGACTATGATTTAGTTAATTTATAGACAATTAATAACCAAGACATATTCCCACACAAACAATATATTCTTGCAACAAAGTTAAAGATGACTTTTCAATCATTAGCCTCTCTCAACAAAAACAAATGTGATATAAATAAAAGTGCAGCAATGTGTGATAGAACATATCAATATGATGACCTATGCTTTTGTTTTGCTTCTGTTTATTTTGATAATGAATTAATGATAATAACACCATAAATTACTTTAACAGAACTAAGCTTCTTCAATAAATTGCCTCATACATACCGTAACTTAAGTCCTGTACAAAAATATAAAGTACTTTGTATGTATGGATAATGTAGAGTATACAGTGGGGAAAACAAATACCGTATATCACGATATCTCAAGATAAATTACCATATTGGAAAGAAGGACAAACTTACCTACATTGTTTTTGGTTGCATTAAAACATAAAATTGACATCCTTATTAGTGAGTAGTCAAGAGGTTGCCAATAATGGTTGCAATTAAGATATACTGGGCAAGTGGGCTTATTATGTATTAATGGTTTACAGGTCAGCTGGGATTAATCTAGTGGCCAGTCTTTGATGCGATAGGCCCAATGTATTCACTGAAGACTCCTTTCTTCAGTAGATCCAGTAGGCTCAGGATTAATGAACCAACCTTACTGTCTCTGCCTGGCAGGCTCCCCTCTCTCCTCTGGGATGCTCTGCCACTGACACTATGACAGGGGCTGAGTCACTGGCTTACCGTCCCTGACAGGGTTCATATCGTCATTCACAGTCTATTTTTGCCATGCTAAACTTAAGTTTAGTCATTGATGTGATCTTTCTGTCTGGTAATGCACCACATTGGGGCTTGTGTGGTAGGAGCAATCTTTGTGTGCTTGATGTTGCCTTGTCTCAGGGTAGTTAGTGGTCTTTCCATGTTAATGTTGTGGCGTCCAGGCTGTGTTTGGAAATGTGTATGGAGCTTTTTCTTGTCTTGTTCTCCTTGTTCAGGAGTATCTTCTGTCAAATGCAGTTTTTCACCAGACATCTCCTGTTTCAATACCCAGTATCTATAGTGGATATAAAATGTCTACACACACCTATAACATGAACAATTCAATTGAAAAACAAACAGAAATGTTTGAGAAAAAATTAATAAAAAACTCTTGATTTTATTACAACACTCAGTCTTTTTGGGTAGTAGTCTATTAGCATGGCACATATTGACGTGACAATATTTGCCCACTCTTCTTTGCAAAAGCACACCAAATCTGTCAGATTACACGAACAGCTCCAGTGCACATACCTCTTCAGATCACCCCACAGATTCAGGTCTGGGCTCTGGCTGGGCAATTCCAAAACATTAATCTTCTTCTAGTGAAGCCTTGCGTTTGTGGATTTGGATGTGTTCTTTGGGTCGTAGTTGTGTTTTAGGGTAAACTTCATCTTCAGCTTTCTAACGGAAGCCTGTAACTTTTGTGATAAAATTGCCTGGTATTTGGAACTGTTCATAATTCGCTCCACCCTGACTGAGGCCCCGGTTCCAGTTGAAGAAAAACCACCCCAATGCATGATTCTGCCATCACCATGCTTCACTATGTGTATGATGTTCTTTGGGTGATGTGCAGTGTTGTTTTTGCGCCAAACATACCCTTTGGAATTATGGCCAAAAGGTTCAACAGATCATAACACATTTTCCCACGTGCTTTAGGGAGACTTGATGTTTGTTAACTTGATGTTTTGCAAACTTCAGCTGGGCTTGGATGTTATTCTTCGTAAGAAAAGGCTTCCGTCTTGCCACCCTACCCCGTTCATATCAAGAAAACGGGAGATTTTTGTCACATGTAGCATACAGCCAGTACTTGGATGCTTCCCTGACCAGTTTTCTTCTTGTCTTTTCATCAATTTTGGAGGGACGTCCAGTTCTTGGTAATGTCTTCACTGTCTTCCATGGAATATCTAATGCTTTGGAAATTCTTTTGTACCATTCTCCTGACAGATATCTTGAGATCCCTCTGATGTTTTAGAAGCTCTCTGAGGACCATGGCTTTTGCTCTGAGATGCAACTAAGAAAATATCAGGAAAATAGAACAGCTGAACTTTATTTGTGATTAATCAGTCACTTGAAATGATGGCAGGTGTGACTTCTATTTAACATGAATTTGAATGTGATTGGTTAATTCTGAACACAGCCACATCCCCAGATATAAGAGGGTGTGCACACTTATGCAACCAGGTTATTGTAATGTTTTTATTTAAAATGTTCTCCTTTCAAAGATTTCAGTTTGTTTTTCAATTGAATAGTTCACATTGTAGGTCTCATTAAAAGTGGAAAAGATTCTGACATGATTTATCTATGTCTCATTCTTTTACACAAAACCTGGCATTTTAACAGGGGTGTGTACGTTTTTTATATCCACTGTATGTTGCAATACAGTCCATCTACCAGAGCTAAACAAACACTTGAAACTTTCAAATAAAATGTTTAATATTGAAATATATGGAATTTTATATTATATTTCATGGAATAACACAAGAAAATCGTGAAAAATTTACTGTTGTATGACAGATATGTTGCCGTATATATAACATAGTTGAATTTCTGAATACTGGTCATTCTGGATAAAAGGGTTGCTAAATTGCCAAAAAAAGTATAAAATTTCAAATGCATGAATCCTTTTCTCTGGTATTCTGTATAGAACATATAACCTACAGCCCAAACCAGCATTTTGTAATCATAATAATGCCGCCTCAGATTGTACTTATGACACCTCTGACTGCTGTGGCTGTTTTATTCTTTTCTTTCAAGGAGCTGCCTAAAAGAAAGGCCTACAGCTGGACACTTTTCAATGAGTGCTGCCATAGCAACCCTGACAGGAGCAACCTGACCCAGTAGTAATGTGCTCTGACAAGAGCGTGTGTGTTTCTGGCGCGTGTGTGTGTGTGTGTGTGTGTGTGTGTGCGTGCGTGCTCGTCGACATGCATGTGTGGGCTGCTTATGAACCCCTCAACACCAATCATTTGTCAAGGAGGAGAGACACGGACATAAATTAGAGCCGTGACACAGTGTAGAAGGAGTAGTAGTAGAGGGTGTAGATGGGAGTGAGAATGTGCGTTTGTGAGCTTGAGAGTGCATGTACGTGCATGTGTAGGCAGATGTGGAGCAAGAAGGCACAGCCAACCTCCCAGACAAACATGAAAAGTGGCCCTGGGTGGGGGCTTCAGGGAGTCCACATCAAGACAGACCCAGCGGGTCAGGTTGACCAGACATTGCCGTGACCTACAACCAAACTGCCTGCTCTGTTTCCATATCCTGCAGCTCTATCCGCTGTTGCCCTCAAAACACGGCACAATTAAAAAAATTAAAACATCATCACAGAGATTAGAGTGAATGCAATCACATTTCATTTTCCTTAAGCTCGCAAACCACAACATGGTGTCTGCCTTATCAACAAAATCACACATACTGTACCATTACAATAATCACATGAATACATAGTGAAGCCGAAAACCTACCGACCAGGCCATCGACAAGTGGCCCAAGTCAGTTTCCCTCCCTCCAGTCCCAAGCAGGAGGAGGTTGGCGCAGCATAGCAGCTGTGAGCAAACACAAATAGAGTGGCATGTTAATCCCACCAGTGGTCGGACACTCCAAAAACAAGATTAATGTGCAACCATCCAGATGAGGAGCTAAGTAATTGACCTTGGACACATGTTGGGACCAATTTTACACCCCTCAGACTGAGTTTTATAAGGGACAGCAAGGTCTCCACTGCAACAGATAAGCAAATATCAAAGCAAGCAGTACATTACCTGTACTTTAACATGAAGTGAACATTAGTTAGGTACAAGAAACACACAGTAAGTGAACAAAACAACAATGTTGCTTTAACAATGTTCTTCAATATAATCTTTATTAGAACAATTACTCTATATGGAACTTAGACCAAAATAAAAGTGAGCATTGGCAACTTCCAAGGCCTCTGACATATCAGACATCTAACAATTCAAAACTCGGAGAGATATGAAAGGCAAACCAAATCAGGTCAGCACCACATGGATTCTGTGAAAGAACAAGGTTAAGAAAATGGAGGGCAATAATTGAATTATTTGACCACACACTTCAATCCTTGCGCAAACCAATATTTAAGAACCAAGATGTTTCCACTGTGGAATATCGAAGATAAATATGGAGTCAGCAATGTCTGATAATGATATCAACAGGTATACGTAACAATGGACCAGATGGTTTAAATCCTTAACTCTGATTGGTTAAAAAATGTGGTATTTCAGACCATAACCCACAGGTATGACATCACATCTCTTTCTACTTCACAACTAGTATTGGCAACTGTTTAAAAATAACAATAAAGCAACTTGGGGGTTCGTGGTATATTACCAGTATAACATGATTAAGCAACGTGCCCAGGTACTCTGCAATGCGTTGTGTCCATGACTGGCTCTTAACCATTGTACTGTATATTGTTCATATAGCGCACCCGTTGGGCATTATTTCTTGATTATACTACAGTAAGACAAATTTATAAGTAGAGTTAAGCAGTTATTCATCTCAAAACGATATGTCTTATCGTTGCTGACTCCCTAAAACAACAAAAAGTAAATGTCCAACTACAACAATCAACAGATTTAAATTGATCATGTTTAGTCCTGTTGCTTCCATAGCATTTCTGTTTCAAATCCCAGTGAATACTCTTTGTGATGATTGAGAGAAGAAAGGTGAAAAGGTCCCATGGACTTAAACAGTGTTGAATGTTAAGTAATTCACTGTCTATTTTTATTACAAAATTACGATGATTCAACCAGCATGCTGAATTAACCAAGACAACTAATATTAATGCATTTGGGTCTCTGTATCCCAGAAGCCTTTGACTTTGTCTGCAATTATCAAGTCATGTAAACTTGATCTAACACATCGCAGAGGGAATGGAAATGTTAATATTTAATTGCAGTTCGATTTTGAAGTAGTTACTGAGCAATTAAAAACATGAACATGGCAATTAACTGAAAGTGATTATAATATTATTGCCTAAGTGATCATTTAGGAGTTTTGCCTCATTCCTAGCATTGCATATTTACTACCACGTTAAGCTTGACAGTTTATTCCCAACCTTTAGGGTTTTGTTGATATTGTTCTAAATGCGTATGGCTGGGATTGATCAAATACAGACCTAAAGGTCAGGAATAGACATGTAAAGGCAGAAAGCAAGCTTCGTATTTACATGTTTAAATACCACATCCTCATTATTGATAATGTCATGTAAAATTCATGGCCTACTGCCTCATCCGTAGGTTTATGAACGGCAGTTTCAAACACATGTAGGATGTGGCAAATGAATTATAGGCACTGATGCAATTCTGTCCTTACAAAAACAAACAGACCTCCACATTTCTGTAGACAAAAACAGACCTTCGACATCCCCACCACACCTCTGCATTGAGAATGTAATTGGCACTGCCTACACAGATACTAATAGTTTGAAGTGCTGACACCTGAAGGGGGCAGTCCATGGGCATCTCCCTGAGGTCTTATCAGTGACACACAGGCAGTTGCAGACTGTAGTCTGTCTGGACCTGCAGCGCTAAAAGACCTGCCTCCAGAAACTGGAGGAAAAGGTTTTGCCATACCGCTTGCCGTAATCCGGATTAAATTATGCAAAAATATGATTATTATGAAGAGTGGTTAGTCTTGAAAACCTAAACCTTAGCAAAACAAGTGACTAGTTTCAATGAGTTTTGGCAAGTTTGAAAGGATATAAAAGGAAACAGAAACGCCAGAACTTTGCAATTCAAAGCCAAAGTTCATAGAATAAACCAATGCAGTGTTTTAAGTGAGGGTAGATGATACAAACAAGCCATGTTCTCATAAATAACTTTGTGATTTCTGTGTCACTTACTAGTGTTTTGTATTTTATTCAAGGGGAAAAGCTAATTACAAGTGTATGTCATTGTAAGCAGACCCTAATCACTGCTGATGCCTTGTGCCAGGTGTTATACATAATAAAGTAGAGGAGAGTATGTCTTGTTCTCTTGCTAAATGTTTCATTGCATCTGAAGAAGGTTTTGGCATTAGTCTGCATTTTTGTAATATTTTACTGCATTCAACCCATTAGCATCAACAGATGGAGTTAATTGTGTAAGTTAATTATCTTTGACAGTGTCATGCTTGGAGCTGTCTTTAATTTACTTGGACACAATGACGAAACTAACTGAAATGCCAATAAGGCCCAGACTAAAGAATAGTTAAGGCAAAAGCATTTTATTCACTAAGACATCCACATTATTTAGTATAGCTCTTGGAGAAAAGTACAGAGGCCGGAATTAAGTCACTGTAAGCTAATGTAAAACAACTGTTGTTTATGTTTACTCATAAAGTGGTGAAAATTACTTCAGTGCACAATTGTAGTCTTTTGCTTTTTCTAACAGTACATTGCCATCATGTGGTTATCAAAGAAACTGCATCATTTTACATCAGGAATTATTGTGCATTACTTACATTACATGTATACATTTTTGTGAGTGTTTTTTTAATAAATGAAAGATTCAATATATTATCTATCAATATCATCATCCACTAACACATACAAGTGCACACTGTATGTTTTATCAAATATATACACTACAGTTCAAAAGTTTTTGGTCACTTGTTTTTGAAAGAAAGGCACATTTTTGTCCATTAAAATAACATCAAATTTAACAATGTAGGCATCGTTAATGTTTTAAATGACCATTGTAGCAGAAAATGGCTAATTGTTTATGTAATATCTACAATGACGTACAGAGGCCCATTATCAGAAATCATTACTGCTGTGTTCCAAAGGCACATTTTGTCTGCTAATCCAAGTTTATAATTTTAAATGGCTAATTGATTGTTAGAAAATACTTTTGCAACGATATTAGCACAGCTGAAAACTGTTGCGCTGATTTAAGAAGCAATAAAAATGCCCTTCTTTAAGCTATTTGAGTATCTGGAGCATCAGAAATTCTGGGTTTGATTACAGGCTCAAAATGTCCAGAAACAAAGAACTGACTTCTGAAAGTCTATCAGTCTATGCTTGTTCTGACAAAAGAAGGCTATTCCATGCATGAAACTGCAGAGAAACTGAAGATCTCGTACACTTTGTATTACTCCTTTCATAAAACAGCTCAAACTGGCTCTATCCACACTAGAAAGAGTAGTGGGAGGAGTGCTTAACGCCATCTGTCAAGCATGGTGGAGGCAATGTGATGGTATGAGGGTGCTTTGTTGGTGGTAAAGTGGGAGATTTGTATAGGGTAAAAGGGATCTTGATGAAGGAAGGCAATCACTCCATTTTGCAGTGCCATGCCATACCCTGTTGATGGCGCTTGATTGGAGCCAATGTCCTCCAAAAGGGCAATGACCAAAATCACAGCTCCAAACTTTGCAAGAACTATTTAGGGAAAGATTCAGCTCATATTCTGTCTGTAATGGAGCTGCCAGCACAGTCACCGGATCTCAACCTGTTGCAGGAGCAGCTTGACCATATGGTACACAAGAAGTGCCCATCAAGCCACTTCTGGAAGGTGCTTCAGGAAGCACCGGGTGAAAGGTCTTCAGCCAAAGGTCTGCAAGACTATAACTGCTGCAAATGGAAGATTCTTTGACAAAAGCAAAGTTTGAAGGACACAATTCTTAATGAAATAAAACATCAATATTTCTAACCTTCTCAATGACTATATTTCTCATTCATTTTGCTGCATTTACAATTTAAACTCATTTCATGTAGGTTTTCAGTGATCCTAAACTTTTGAACATTAGTGTGTGTACGCACAGACATGACAAATGTACAGAGGGATGACAAATGAAATGCCAAGCATGGTTTAAAGAGAGGTATGCTGGCATTAATCAAGTGGCCAATGTTTGCAATAGGCCCATTGTCTTCATTGAAGACTCCTTTCTTCACTAGGTCCTATGATTGAGTTTAGTCTTGCCCAAGGATGTGAAGGTGAATGGCAAGGCTCTGGATTAATGAACCACCCTCACTCTCTTCACCTGGCAGGCTCCGCTCTCTCCACTGGGATACCCTGCCACTGACACTATGACAACGGCTGATTCAATGGCTGTCTGTCCCTGAACGTGTTCAAATCAAAATTCCCAGTCTTTTTTGCCATACAAAGCTTAAGTTTAGTCACTGATGTGATCTGTCCAGTTATGCACCCCACTGGGCTTGTGTGGTAGGAGAGATCTCTGTGGGCTAGACCTTGTTTCAGCATAGCTAGTTGTCAGTTGACGTCGCTTTATTGGTGTACAGGCTGTGTTTGGAAAAGTGGGTGGAGCTTTTTCTTGTCTTGTTCTCCTTGTTCTTCTGTATCTTGTCAAGTGCATAGTTTCTCAATACATCTCCGATTTCAATACCCAGTATCTATGTTGTTTCTTCCAGATCACAAATTAAGTTGGGTTCCATCTGTGATGTTGTGACTGATTCGGTCAGATTCAAAGCAGTAGCTCACAGTGGACCCCATTGCTGAGTAGTGCAGTTTAAAGCAAATTACCCATTCTGGGCGAAACGGGTCTTTCAAAGGATCTATGAGATAACGGGAGATAACAGGAGATAGATATAAAAGCATTTCAAAGGCCTTGTCAATACTTTGGAACACAGTTAAGACCATTATTAAGAAGTGGATTAAGACCATTATTAAGAAGTGAATGCACCCAGACCTGCATCGATCAGGCTGTCCCACCAAACTGGATGACTGTATCACAAGTGCTCCAAAAACCTGGTCTCTATTGAAGGCTGGCAAACGGGGGAAAATGCTGAATTGCAGGCAAAATGTGGGTCCACCAAGTGCTAAGTCATGAATAAATCCACGCTCTCTCTGACCTTGAACAGGCTCACTTGATCCACATGATGCTGTGAATGGATGTATGTGGCAAATGTGTGTACTGGTTAATTAATACATCCACTTGAAAGTGGGTGCATGGTCACTATTTGTGCATTGTTGGTGTGCATTTCATTCAAGAGAAAAAACCCTGAAAGGGGGAAAAACATTTCGGAATTGACGTCCTTTACCATGACAAAATTATATTTCGACATACTGTTCCTCATACAAATAATATATGAGGATAATGGATATTTAAGAATAATGATCATTTGAAGCCATTTACAGTGAGGGAAAAAGTATTTGATCCCCTAATGATTTTGTATGTTTGCCCACGGACAAAGAAATTATCAGTCTATAATTTTAATGGTAGGTTTATTTGAACAGTGAGTGACAGAATAACAAGAAAAAAATCCATAAAACACATGTGAAATATGTAATAAATTGTTTTGCATTTTGACAGGGGAAATACGTTTTTGACCCCTCTGCAAAACATTACTTAGTATTTGTTGGCAAAACCCTTGTTGGCATCACAGAGGTCAGAAGTTTCTTGTAGTTGGCCACCAGGTTTGCACACATCTCAGGAGGGATTTTGTTCCAGTCATTAAGGTTTCGAGGCTGAAATTGGGCAACTTGAACCTTTAGCTCCCTCCCCATATTTTCTATGGAATTAAGGTCTGGAGACTGGCTAGGCCACACCAGGACCTTAATTTGCTTCTTCTTGAGCCACTCCTTTGTTGCCTTACACGTCTGTTTTGGGTCATTGTCATGCTGGAATACCCATCCACGACCCATTTAAAATTCTGCTCTGAATCATTCAGATGTTCATTGGCAAACTTCAGATGGGCCTGTACATGTGCTTTATTGAGCAGGGGGTGCTGTAGGATTTCAGTCCTTCATGGTGTAGTGTGTTACCCATTGTTTTCTTGGTGACTATGGTCCCAGCTGCCTTGAGATCATTGGCAAGATCCTCCTGTGTCGTTCTGGGATGATTCCTCACCGTTCTCATTAACATTGCAACTCCACGAGGTGAGATCTTGCATGGAGCCCCAGGCCGAGGGAGATTGACAGTTATTTTGTATAATATTCACACCAACAAAAGACTGCACGCTGTCATTGATGCTAAATCGGGCAATACACCGTATTATGGACTAAGGGTATGCAGACTGTTGAACAGGGGGTCAGTTCATGTATTTTTTTTATTGTGCCTTCTGTTATGACCTAAAATTGAATGTGAATCCATATGGAGAAATAAAATACATGTATTTTGCCTGCTCACTCAAGTATTCTTTACAAATATTACAAATATTATCAATTCTCCAAGGGTATGAAAACGTTTGTGCAAAACTGTAATGGTTGAGGCAATGTATAGTTTATACAAAAACATTTTCAATCTCATCATTTTAACGTTACCTGCTTGATGAAATGTGTATGCAGATACAAATGTTTTGCTATGTGCAGTGTTTTTCCTGGCCAGCGGGGATCAGAGCATTTTGACTACATAAGGGTCAGCAATATTAGCACAGGATCCAAAAATGTAAAGTGAGGGTATTTGCTTTAGCATGCCATGGCCATGCATAAAAATATCATGAAAAAATTACAATTAAGAATATTGATTCTTATTAATGTCATTAACTTTACTATTTTAAAAGAATTTGTGTTTTTTTATATTCATTTTCACAAGTTGTAGAACTGGGGAACATGATTGAAAAAGCATTGGATTACTCTCCAAGGTTGTTGTACCGAAAAAATTGTAATCCTGATTAGCCAAAGATTTTAGAAAATTGTAACAATTCGTCCCGGACATCCTGCCAAGTTCAAAACTAAACTGTGCTAATGAGCTTTCACATTCCTTACTTTTTTTCATTAAGTTCAGCGCAAAAACGGCATCAGCATTAAACACTTTTGCTACTTCAACAAAATAATATAGATTTGTTTTACTAAGGGGTCAGGCTGTTTCACTTCTCTGTTGTGAAACTGTTGTTTTTGAGATGTCAAGTGTACAGTGTCATTTTGAAACAAGACAAAAATTATGATGGAACAGGGTGGACAAAATCATTAAGGGCTATATCCATGCATGAAAAACAAAGCAGTGTGTTGAAGAATCTAGATGCCGAAACAACATACACAAAACATTTCAATGAAAGCTTTCTGAATAGTTTGGATGCATTCTTTAGACACAACAACCTCAACATGTTGTATGACTAAATGCAGGCTGGCAACTTGCCAATTGCCTGCATCAAAATAACCAGTGCACTGATATCAATGCTGTCAGAAAACTACAACTAAAACATTGGTAAAAATAGCCTTGCAAAAGAAAAGTCTACAGATGCTTTTTAAAAGTATGAGCTGGATTCATCATCTCTGAGGTTGCCTCATGGGCCTTTCCCTAAGATACAGCTAGGCAAGATCAACAGACAGATCCATCTCTTGGTTTAACCAGGCAGGCAGTTAGACATACAAAAATCAGAACTGGCACAGAGATCAGTAGAAACGGTGGGATAAACAGTAAATCGACCATTTGAACTGCTGGTCAGTAGACTAGTTGATCAGATTGATTTCGACTACTGTATGTGGATCTCAACATTGTTGCAAAAACAATAAACATTTGTATTATTGTTCATGTTTTCAGATGTCAGAAAACATATTGGTCAAATTCAGGCCCAAGTAGATTGCTCACCTGGAACGGGACATTCATATATCTTTCTGAAAGTAATAATAATGTTTGTATTCATCGAGGTAACTTTTTCTAAAACATCAAATGTGGCTTATTCTTTCAAATATATCTATTTTTCAATAAATTATTGAACTTTAATTACATAATATACATGGATCAGCCATTAACATTATGGCCACTGACAGGTGAAGTGAATTACACTAACACACCGATCAGCCACAACATTATGACCACCGGCAGGTGAAGTGAATAACACTGATAATCTCATTATCATGGCACCTGTCAGTGGGTGTGATATATTAGGCAGCAAGTGAATATTCTGTCCTCAAAGTTGATGGGTTAGAAGCAGGAAAAATGGGTAAGTGTAAGGATCTGAGCAACTTTGACAAGGGCGAAATTGTGATGGCTAGATGACTGGGCAAGAGCATCGCCAAAACTGCAGACCTGCAGACCAGCATTGCAGTTTGTTGCGTATGGCGCTGCGTAGCCACAGACCAGTCAGGGAGCCCATGCTGAACCCTGTCCACTGCCAAAAGCACCTACAATGCGCACGTGAGCATCAGAACTGGATCACGGAGCAATGAAAAAGGTGGCTTGGCCTGATGAATCACATTTCCTTTTACATCACGTGGATGGCTGGGTGCATGTGCATTGCTTACATGGAGAACACATGGCACCAGGATGTATTATGGGAAGGAGGCAATCCGGTGGAGGCCATGTGATGCTTTGGGCAATGTTCTGCTGGTAAACCTTGGGTCCTGCCATTCATGTGGATGTTACTTTGACGCGTACCACCTACCTGAGAAGACCATGTGCACCCTTTCATGTGAAAATAATTCCCTGATGGCATTGGACTATTTCAGCAGGATAATGCGCCCTGCCACAAAGCATAAATAGTTCAGGAATGGTTTGAGTACCAAAACAACATGTTTAAGGTGTTGACTTAGCCTCCAAATTCCCCAAATCGCGGTCCAATCAAGCATCTGTGGGATGTGCTGGACAAACAAGTATGATCCATGGAGGCCCCACCTCCCAACTTACAGGTCTTACAGTTGGGTAATTGATACACTGCTAATTTTGAAGGTTTTCCAACTTACACAGCATGTAGAGGTCTGCAATTTTTACCATAGGTACACTTCAACTGTGAGAGACGGACTATAAAAAAAATCCAGAAAATCACATTGTATTGTTTTTAAATAATTAATTTGCATTTTATTGCATGACATAAGTATTTGATACATCAGAAAAGCAGAACTTAATATTTGGTACAGAAACCTTTGTTTGCAATTACAGAGATCACACACTGCAGCAGGGATATTAGCCCACTCCTCCATACAGACCTTCTCCAGATCCTTCAGTTTTGGGGCTGTCGCTGGGCAATAGGGACTTTCAGTTCCATCCAAAGATTGTCTATTGGGTTCAGGTCTGGAGACTGGCTAGGCCACACCAGGACCTTGAGATGCTTCTTACGGAGCCAATCCTTAGTTTCCCTGGCTGTGTGTCTCGGGTCGTTGTCATGCTGGAAGACCCAGCCACGACCCATCTTCAATGCTCTTACTGAGGGAAGGAGGTTGTTGGCCAAGCTCTCGCGATACATGGCCCCATCCATGCTCCCCTCAATATGGTGTAGTCGTCCTGTCCCCTTTGCAGAAAAGCATCCCCAAAGAATGATGTTTCCACCTCCATGCTTCACAGTTGGGATGGTGTTCTTTGGGTTGTACTCATCCTTCTTCTTCCTCAAAACACGGCGAGTGGAGATTAGACCAAAAAGCTCTATTTTTGTCTCATCAGACCACATGACCTTCTCCCATTCCTCCTCTGGATCATCCAGATGGTCACTGGCAAACTTCAGATGTGCCTAAACATGTGCTGGCTTGAGCAGGGGGATTTTGCGTGTGCTGCAGGATTTTAATCCATGATGGCATAGTGTGTTACTAATGATTTTCTTTGAGACTGTGGTCCCAGCTCTCTTCAGGTCACTGACCAGGTCCTGCCGTGTAGTTCTGGGCTGATCCCTCACCTTCCTCATGATCATTGATGCCCCACGAGGTGAGATCTTGCATGGAGCCCCAGACCGAGGGAGACTGACCATCATCTTGAACTTCTTCCATTTTCTAATAATTGCGCCAACAGTTGTTTCTTCTCACCAAGCTGCTTGCCTTGTGCAGGTCTACAGTTTTATCCCTGATGTCCTTACAAAGCTCTCTGGTCTTGGTCATTGTGGAGAGGTTGGAGTCTGTTTGATTGAGTGTGTGGACAGGTGTCTGTTATACAGGTAATGTGTTCAAACCGTTAATACAGGTAATGAGTGGAGAACAGGAGGGCTTCTTATAGAAAAACGAATAGGTCTGTGAGAGCCGGAATTCTTACTGGTTGGTAGGTGATCAAATACTTATGCCATGCAATAAAATTTAAATAAATTATTTGAAAATCATACAATGTGATTTTCTGGATTTTTGTTTTAGATTCCGTCACTCACAGTTAAAGTGTACTTATGATAGAAATTACAGACTGATGCTTGGTAAATAAGAAAACCTGTAAAATCAGCAGTATATCAACTACTTGTTCTCCCCATTGTATAGGATCTGCTTCTAGCGTCTTGGTGCCAGATACCACAGCACACCTTCAGAGGTCTAGTGGAGTCCATGCCTCGAAGGGTCAGGGCCGTTTTGGTGGCAAAAGGGGGACCTACACAATATTAGGCATGTGGTCATAATGTTATGGCTGATCTGTGTTTATAATATATATATATGATATATATATAACTGGCAAATGGTCAGTAACATGACTGGGCATTAAAATATAATTCCAGTGGATGGGTCTGTCAGAAGTGAGGTTGGGGAGGGGAACACCAATCTATGAAAGACTATGCGTGCAAATATTGCAACAAAGAATAACGTTTCTCAGCATAAAATTGCAAAGAATTTGGACATTTCCTCGTCTACAGTACATAAAATCATTAAAAGATTCAAAGAATCCAGAGAAATCTCTGTATGCCAGGGTCAAGGCTGACAAACATGCTAGATGGCTGTGATCTTTGGGTCCTCAGACGGCACTGCCCTTTAACACAATACTGTAGTGGAAATCGCTGCATTGGCTCAGGAACACTTCCGAAAACTTGTGAACACAGTATGCCGCTGCATACATAAATGCAAGTTAAAACTCTACCATGCACAAAAGAAACCATATATAATCAAGACCCAGCACGTACTGCTTTCTCTGGGTCCAAGCTCATTTAGATGGACTGAGGCTGCCCTGTGTTCTGACAGGAAGAGACCCTGAATAGGAGACCCTGAACTATTGAGAAAATGAAATCCTACATCAAGCAAGAATGGGAATATATTTCAGCAATTGGCCTCCTCAGTTCCCAAATGCTTACATATTATTATCTGAAGATCCTCAGACCGAAACGTTGTTCTTAATAAATACATATTTTATTTTGCAAGTGATGTGGACAGTGTGCCAGAGTTTTGTTCAACTACAGATGAATGTTAAAACAAGAGGCGATGCAACACACTGGTAAACATGCTGTCCCAACTTTTTTTAAATATGTTGCTGGCATCACATTCAAAATGTATTTTTTCCCAAAAAATAAAATGTCTTAATTTCAACATTTGATATGTTGACGTTATACTATTTTCAGTTAAATAGTTTAAATAATTTGCACATCATTGCATTCTGTTTTTATTAACATTTCACGCAGCGTCCAAACGTTTTTGGAAACAGGTTTGTACAAGAAACATGAACATATTATGTAAAAAAGCAATACATACTGACATTTTTCAAGATTTGTTTTATTTAATAAATATATATACATGTAATTCCCTTTCAAAATAACCAGTGTCTCTCTCCGTGACAATGATGAAGTAACAGCAAATTGTAAATATGTATGCACGACATATTTACTATTTAAAGTATGCTCCAAAATGTATGTCCTACTCGAGCTAGTTTGCAGAACACACGTTTACGTATACACGTACCATCAACATTAAAACAAATTACAACTACTTAAACTTGGCTCATTTATATTATCGCACTAGCAGGCAATTTCCTTCTCAAGCACGTTTCAACGTTTTCAAGTTTCAAGCACATACCACAATAATTACGGTCAACGTCTGTCCAATGAAGAGAGGGAGAGGGCGTGTACGCATGTCAGTACAATATTGACATAAACAGTGGCTGTTCGTTACCAAGCTAATGTCAAGAAATTCGGCGTAAATATTAACCAAGGTAAGCAGATTATTACAATAATTAATGCTGGAGTTGTAAAACACAACCGTGCATGTGTTATACCGCACATTGCTGCTTTGATATTTTGAAAAGAACCGGCTGGATAATGTTTCGTAATTACGTATCGTATCAATGTTAACACTGCCATATGGTATTTGGCAGGTTATATGCAATCTACCCGGTTTGATAGCTTGACGACGAAAACGACAGATTACCGAGAAAATACACAATGTATTCGAGGGTTTTGGATTAAAATGGAATCCCAACGAACGGGTTTCTCGGGTACACGCTGTTCTAAACAGCATCAGTCGTCACCACATCAACACAGCATGGCGGCCATAGGCGCCCAATGAATATTGGGTCCAGACTAAACTTTGGTCCGAACACATTTCCGTAGTTTTAAATACCCTGAATTGCTTCAAGCTTGAATTACACAGATGTTAAGCGCATTAAAAAAATAGCTTTTGGCGGAGCTGGTGTAAACTGGTCTAAACAAAATAAGCAGAGTCTATGCAAAAATGCAGAAAATGATGGTAGCCAGAGGGTCTATCCAATTAATTGGCTTAAAAACATGTATGCATGATAATGACAGAGGAAGACACGGAAGTACACAATGTGGAATTAGTATATAAAACACTGTGTGTAAACTGAACCCACATGTATAATACAGAGTCATACGATGTAAAGTAACATCATTACCATGTAAATATCAAATTCACATTTAATACATTACACTACCTACTACAACTACCAAACAGATGTGTTGTGTTTTTTTATTCACAGATTCCTCTAGTAATGGGGATTTCTCACTCCGTCTTGTCGAAGGGGAAAGAAAAGAGCGACAGCCAGGGTGTCTTAACCTCTGGTTCAGAGTATGTAGATATACATAATGATGAGGATGGAAAGAATGGAGACGTATCTCAGTTCCCTTATGTTGAATTCACAGGCAGAGACAGTGTTACATGTCCCACATGCCAGGGCACAGGCAGAATACCACGAGGTAAGGGGATGCACAAGAAACACACCATTCCTACTGCATATGGAAAAAAAACCACTACACTTGCACACATCTGTAGTAAAAAAAACTCTTATCGGAAAAAAATCTGCCTTATAAGCATTCATTGCTAGTCAGACTAGAAGCCCTGGGAATGTTGGGACCTCAAACCTTAACTGAACACAGACAAGACAGATGTCAGTATTCCCTGTAAGTTGCTGCATCATCACCTCTCCTATATAGGCCAAGAGAACCAGCTTGTGGCTCTGATCCCGTACAGTGACCAGAGGCTTCAGCCAAGGAGAACGTGAGTCTTTCATCTCCCTCGGCCAGACGTCACGTTATCGAACGCTTTGAAATGATGATGCCACTGTGGTCTGTGTGCAATGTGTGTTTTCCTCTAATGCCTCCTTCCTCCTTCTGGCAGAAAGCTGTATGTCAGCGTGTCTGTGTCTCTTTGCCTCCTTCTGTCTGGCCTGGCTGTGTTCTTCCTTTTCCCTCGCTCCATCGATGTCACCTATGTCGGGGTGAAGTCTGCCTTTGTCTCCTATGACCAGGCCAAACGGATTGTCTATCTCAACATCACGGTAAGATCCTTCCTCAGATGTTAGTTGACCACCTGTTTCCACCGAAGAATCGTCGTAGATTTGGAGCAACGTAGCAGTCTTGTTCAACTTACAACAATTGCTGTGATGTGTCTACTCTCCTAGAACACTCTGAACATCACAAATAACAACTACTATGCCGTGTCTCTGACCAACATCACAGCCCAAGTGCAGTTCTCTAAGACAGTGATTGGGAAGGCTCGTATTAGCAATGTGACTAACATCATACCACTGGATAAGCAGCAGGTGGGTATACAATCTGGGATCTTTCAGGGTGACATGTTTTATATTCCACAAGTTATTTTCATTGTTAAAATATTTAGAAAAACAATATTTATCAAATTACCGCCCAGTCATACTCCTCGCTCAGCAGTAGCTGATCATGGTTCCTACCACTTTGCTGCAGAGTCTGGCAACAAAATCACGCAGCTGATAATGAACCTTTTTGTGGTGGAACCCATGTGAATGTGGTTCCCATTCTGAGGGTGTTGGTCACAGTAAGTATGGATTAGAATCAGAATTTTCTGGCCGCACCCTCAAAAGTTACTTATTATTTAATTTGTCCAGCACATAACCGGACTGGCACAGTAAGACAGATAAGTGATGTGATAGGACCATACACACAGACGTTATATGGATGATTGATAAGGTTTCTAAGGTACTGCGCCTTGGACTTTTAACTATTTAGCTGTGTTCCTATCGCCAGAAAGTCCATTTATACAAATTGCTTATTTCAGATTGACTACATGGTCCCCACAGTCATTGCGGATGAGATGAGCTATATGTAGTAAGTACTTTGTGAACAGTAAAACTTTGTATGCTGTGTTTGGCAGTAGACTTGTCATTATTACATGTTTAATCGTTTTTTTTTTTATCTCTCAGCGGCTATTGCACCCTGCAGTCCATAAAGGTTCACAACATTGTTCTCATGATGCAGTAAGTGTACATTTTAAATATCACTAAACAATTTGAGTTTACTCATGTTAGTGTGTATACTGTTTCCTTCATCACACCTCTGATGCCTTTTATGCGGGTAGCCATTTTGGGGAAACAAACCTTTCTATTGACTGGTTTTCAGGGTGACAGTGACCACGTCCTACTTCGGTCACGCAGAACAGGTCTCCCAGGAGATTTACCAGTATGTGGACTGTGGGGGCAACACCACCTCACTGCACGGACATGTGAAAGTATATCAGTAAGGCAGTAAAAAGTATCCATAATGGATGCCGGTCAATGGGTTTCAGTGTTCTTTTTGGAACACCTGGAAGTGAGAATAGGAGGAAGTGTGTCGCAGAGACAGTGACGTCAGGAAGGAATGTGCACTTTCAGGCAGGTTTAATGCGAATGTTTTCTTGTGAAAATGCTTACTGATGCAATGATCCACTTTAGTGTGTAGAGGTGTGAGATACAGATGCACTTTAGCTTGGGTTAGGCATCAAGATCATCAGAACATATTACACGGAGTTGTTGATCATGAAATATGTACCACTAACATCCCTAGACCACTATGATCAGGACCATATGCAAAGTAATAAGACAGAACTCTGATTTGGACATCAGCGCCACTATTCACGACTAACAACATCTAAACACTTTCTGATTACATTTCTCTATTCCATTTTGTACACTCTGTTTGTTTTCTTCATATAAGTTGTATACATTATAGTACTTCCTGATGTGCCATTTGTTTTTAATAATAGTATAGAGCTAACTCTGAGCTGACATCAAGTAGGGTTTAGTAATTTGATTGCAACGTTTAGCTAATAATAATTTATTCAGATTCTATAGCGCTTTGGGAGGAATTCTTATTTTTACGTGAGTCAAAAAGATAACCTATATTAGATGTACTGTTTTAGATTGTCAGTTGCTCTTCAATCGTAAACATCTTTGAAAGGTTAATTTTTAAAATAAATTGTATTTGTTAACCTAGGTAGATTATTACATATTTTTCAAATGTAATTTTAAAATAAGTCATGAATACCATTAGTGGTGTTGTGTAATTGAGTTGTTACTATCTGTAATTGGAAAATTGAAAATGTATCCTTTGTTGCACCTTAATTTTGTCACTGTTCATCTCTGAACCTTGCAAGTAAAAATGGTTTTGATCAATTATTTGTTATTTTATGAGATTTTAGGTTTTGGGAAAGGTTTTGGGAAACTACCCATTTGTTATATTTTTTAAAACTCTACTATAGCTTTTATAGTCTATTGTGCGTGGTGTACAGAAGACTAAACTGAGGACAACAAAAATACCCAATGTGATATATCAGATGTGTACAGCTGTGTTAAAAGTTCCATCTGGTAAAACTGTATAATAGAACGGCTCTGTAGAGGAACAATCACATCTATATATTGTTAAATATTGCAAAGTGCCATATTAAGTTCAAAATGTACTCTGTATTAAGTCTTGGCTGAATCTTCATTTTAAGTACTTTCACTCTACTCCTGAGGAAACTCTTGGAGGCCACAACAGTTCACGTTACATCTAGCTGTGTTTTGTTCTTGCATGAAATTGGAAATAAAGTAGTTGGTGATTTTGAGATATTTCTTTGGTGTTTTTTAATTAATTGTTTTTAGGGAAGAACTCTCAGGTTGGAGGAATATGCAATACTGGTAACCGTCACACGGTGGTGCCAAATGAAATACAATTGCTTTAGAACAGTGTAATTGTATTGACTATAGTTTGTATAAAGACAATATACACACGCTTGCATCAAACACTGACAAAACAAATGAATTAGTAAAATACACCAAGTCGAATATTTGATATCTCAATAGCATGATCTTTCTTTTAATGTAATGCAAGACAGGCTCAGGTCTGTGACTGTGCTCTAGTGTAGTGTCACTATCATTCCAAATGGACAATATTAAGCATGTGTTTGCTGTCATACAGTACTTAGTGTCATGTATCACTGTATTTTACATGCTCCTAAACAGGTCAGTACACTATTGTGTAAATCCCTACCCTGGTCTTGTAGAATCTCTGAATAGATGAGAAGGTTGTTCTGGACGCAGGTCCGTATGCTACTTTGTTTACAGATGTTCAGCAGTACTTGTGGTCTCCGATGGGTAATTGGTTGCTAACCTCGCATCTGTTGCTCTCATTAAAACAGCAGTGGACTTCCTCTCCCTGGTTTAAGTCAGGCCTTGACTCACGTGCAGTACTCACTGGCACCATTTCCAACCACTACCAACTCTGAGGGAGATTGAGTTTCACTGGATTCGGCATATTACATTGAAAACACGTATGGCAGAGGTATTATCCAAACATTGATGTTGTGTGTATTTGTAGAGCAGAATTAAAGGTGCAAAGACAGCAGCAATGACCCAGTTGGTAGCCCAACATTCAGAATCAACCAACATCCATTCAACTACAATCACATTCTCAGTAGCAGTTAGAGAATGTTCACTAGCACAGTTAGTTCTGTTCACTAGCTCACCCTAGTGAGTAAGAGCATCAACTGAACAAACAAAATGTGAATGTGGAAACAAATTCTTGCATGCTGGGTATAATTCTAATGAGCTCAACCCCTGGACAAGTGAGCATTTGGTTATTGACGAGATCCAACTTTACCTTAACCAAGGCTGTTGGGCACAGAACAGTTGTATTCAATCTACTAGGTCACAGTACAGTAAAGTGGTAATGTTTCATTCAGTAGAGTAAGTTAAAATTGGGTAAAATACAATACACTGTATTGTACTCAACTGTTGTTATGTTCTGTAGTCAAAGTTTGGTCTAGAAAAGAAAACAAACAGCTAGTCCAGATAGGATGAAAAATCACCCAAAGTCATGAGCACATTTGACTGGGTTGTTATGGCGTTCAAGTTACTGTTCTTCCTCAGCATGATCCAAGATGTCTAGAAAATAAAATGTATTCAGGAAGTGTAACTGGTTTCAGATTATCATGTCTGTGTCATGTCATGTTCAGAAAATGGGAAACATGCCTACTAGCCAGTAAACATTTAGAAGGAAAAACAGTTGTACTTTTAATGCAGTTGAGTAAGTACTTCAAATGTCATTGTATACGTTCGTTTTTAGACCTGAACTGAGAAATGAGGCGAAAACAAACAAGGTATAAAAACTAATTTGTATTTAATTGCAATTGTGTCTCTATTATTACACTACATATTAAACGACCTTCAATAAATCATGTGCATAGTTATCTGTGCAAAGGAATTCATGAAAACTAGACCAGTTGCTTGAGTGGTATTAAAGACAACTTTCTTTTTCCATAGATCAAACGGATGTTCCTTTTTCCAGATGTAGACAAATTACTCTTCCATGTGTGCTGCTGGTGTTAAATGATATTCCCAGCTGGGACAAACAGCTCAACATCTACTGTATCTTCTCTACTAGCCAGTTTTCGATGGAGAAATAGGGTAGCCAAGTCTAAAGTACCTAACATTGTGACATTTGTTGAGTTCCAACTCTGGCTTTACTGGCTTTACAAGGCTATGTCTAACAGCCCACTTACCAAAATAGTATGTCTGACCATGCGCATTCAACACAATGAAGCCAAATAATTTACCACGTATTTTGTAATGTGAGCACTTTATTGGCTATTCAAACTGGTATTTGTGTGCACCAGATTGTGGAATAGACCGTTGCATGTTTTGACGCTCATCGTAAATTGGGGTCTTGGCAGTGCTGAGACATTTGTCAATACATCTATTCAAATCGGGGAGTGCTTTCTTTGCAGTGTTAAATATGTTTGAATGTTCAGGCTTACTCAATTCTGTAGAATCGCTTATCGAGAGGAAATGGAGGCGAGGTTCTCCCCCAATACCAGACTCCCAGTCAAATTTACCCCACCCCATCCCCTCTCCATCCCCTTTCTCCATTCTCTTCAACCACTGCTGTACATGTAGTTTCTCTGTCCATTAGCTGGGGCGAAGTGGAGAAACGCTTGAAGAATTTAGTTTGAACACCAGTTCCCACAGTCCATTAATTGAAGAGGATGGGTCTCGTTCGCTGCTGTTTTATAGAGTCGATGAAGATGGACCTCATGCTACTGGCCTGCTTGGTTACAGTTGTAGGCATCTGCTCCGCACGATCCGATGCTCCACGAGGCGTGGCGGTGCCGTTTGTTTTCGACCCCACAGCGACGTGCGACCCTCCGTGCCAACATGCTGGCATCTGCATCCGAAACAACACCTGCTTCTGCTCTCGAGGCTATGAGGGAGAGACCTGCCAGTATGGTGATGTTACAACTTTTTTGCCTTGCGAGAAAGGCAAACTTTTACATTGGAGTGATTGATGAATACCGAATTTAGGCCAAGGTACATGTTGCAATACCGACGACGCTTAGATGTGCTCATGAATACACTGCATGTTCTTGTTTTGTTTGAACAGCGAACTGCTATCCCAAATGTAAGAATGGAGGAGAGTGCCTTCGCCCCGGAAAATGCAGATGTCCTTCTGGATTTGGTGGAAAATATTGTCATAAAGGTGCTTGTCTAATTCTGTTCATGTTGAGAAAACAGGTGAAACGTTGAAATAATTCACATGTATTGTTAACGATGACATGGAGGCATTGTCGATGATAAGAATACATGTTCATCTTTTCCAGTGAAATGTGATAGTGGATGCTGGAACGGTGGGGACTGCATTGCTGTCAATGGAGTGGCAAAGTGCATCTGTCCTTCTAGCTGGACTGGCTCCAAATGCCAAGAGGGTTTGTTTACATCCCTAATTACCCTAATTCACACAGAGGTGAAAGCATAAGTGGGATTGCTTGCTCAGCTGTAATTAATCAGCAGGGGTGTGCTAATCCTGTAAACTTCGCAATTTAATTGCAGTACCAAAACGTACTTACATACAAAGGACAAAACCAATATGGAATCGTTGTTTTCACTGCGCCGGAATAGGACACAGGAAGCCTCCATGGCCAAATGTATTATGGTAATTTATTGGTTCCTGGAATGTTAAGAATGCGTTGTGGTAATGTTTCCCCAGCGATCTGTCCCCAGGGATGCAGGAACGGGGGTAGTTGTGTGGCTCCAGGAATCTGCAGCTGTTCAGAGGGCTGGCTGGGGGGAGCCTGCCACACTGGTGAATGACAGTAACACACTCAGAAACAGAAGTGTCTCACACACTCACAGATTTGGCACTAAACCAACATGTCATACCAAGTCTTCAGACATGTAGGCCCTATCGCTCTCAACCGTAGGCCCTATCGCTCTCAACCATTCTAGTTTCAGAAATGTAAACATCGTAACAGAATTCTTCTCTTTATGTATCTCTTTTCCTGATGACTCTTGTCTCTGTCTCTCTCACGTCTAACTTACAGCTGTGTGCCACCGGCCCTGTTTGAATGGAGGTAAATGTGTGTCGCCTGACGCATGCCGCTGTCGGCCTCCTTACTTTGGACCACGCTGCGAGAAGAGGAAGATGTTTTAACCCTGAAGGGTTTAGAGGTCAAAGAGGGCACGTCAAAGGCCTTGTAACATTGTATTCCAAACCTGGTGCTATAGATATTAGCTCATTGCTTTTAAAAAAATGTTTTAAAGACCATTGAACTGTGTTAAAATTAACTTTGAACCACTTCACATGTACTATACACATTTGCATTTGTGCTACAATAAATAAAATGTGTATACAAGAACGTTTCCTGATATTGTTTTTTAGCAGTACATATTTATTGCAACAGAACCCTTAATATGAGCAAACCCCTTATGCATTACATTCCTTACTGTAAACTATTTTAACCAGTCAATGGGTTTCTAGAATATGAACAAAATGACACAATCATATTTTATTTCTCCATATGTGTGATTTACAGCAACAACAAGGTTTAAATGTGTCTAAAATGTTCAAATAACTTTTCATTCGATCTACATCTGAAGTCTGCTGGATAGATTCTGTGGTTAAAACAGGAAGTGACAACTATTGCCGCAACTTCTGCCTCACAAAGCTGAACCTAAATAATGTTAAGAGATCAAGTATATCTGAATTGATACTCAGAACGGTTTTGCATGTGTAGGTGGACCTGAATGTGGACTGAAATATCAACCCATTACATTCCAATTAATAATTATGTGTGGATTTACCCATGAACTCTACGTAAAACAACAATAACAGTGCACAACAGCATACGCATCAACAACACTTTCAATAGCAAAATAAATCCATACAAGACAAGAAAAAAAGAGAAGGGGGTATTCATATCTTGGGATGCTCGATTTTTCTTCAATGAACCATCAACTGTTTTTTAATCAGATTCTTGTCTCAAATTTTGATCTAATACTGTGTGTGCAGTGACCAGCATTAGGACAATAAAACACAATTATATGCAAAAGATACATTCATTTATGTATACCAGATCCCAGAAAAAAACTATTGTGGTTTGAGACCTCAAAGCATGATTGGCAGAATCATTTCTGAATGGACATGCGTAGCGTAACGTAGTATTATACATAGTTTATGAATATGTTATGTAACCCTTTTGCAAGGGCCTTCCAACAATGTGCTACCTTGAGCATTGAGGTAGTAACATACAGGGATAATTAGACAAGTGCAATATGTCCAGGCCTCATGTTAATGCACGCACACAAACACACACACACAGTCACATACACACATCACAGGTGTCTCTCTTCTCGTGCGCATTTCGTTAAGCTTCCTTATCCCCCATCATTTCCCTTATTCCAGTGGCGCCTGTGAAAAGCACAGATATTGATCATTACAGTACAGACTCACAAACCAATGACGGTCTAAAAATGTCCAGACTGTGACCGGGTGCTGACCTTTCCCGCGCAGGTGACGCCCGTGTATCCGCTGCGGCAATGGCAGAAGTTTGGCAGGACACACCTTCCCCCATTCAGGCAAGTCTGTTTGCAGATGGCTGTGAGCCAGGGCAGATGGGAGGGGGTGTGGAGTCAGTATATACATGTACAGTAGGTTTATTTGCAGCACGGCTGTAGATGGAAGTACTCACGAGTCTGACACTGCAGTCCTTCCCATCCTGTGGGACAGTGACAGGTGTTGGGTCCCACGCACTCACCGCCATGCTTACACTTCTGCAGGCACGCAGCTAGTCAGGCGCAAACACGCGCATGTAGACACACACACAAACACACACACACACACACACACAGAGTGGCTTAGCATTGTGAAGGCGTGTTAACGTCATCAGGTTAGCAGTAGATGTACAATTTGTCGTGACTCACGGACGTTACACCTCGTCCCCCTCCACCCGGAGGCACAGGAGCAGACGTCGGGACTCACACACTTCCCCCTGTTCATGCACATTGGGTCACAGACACCTGGAAGCCGCAATGCAACATCCAGGTCAGAAATCCGTAGTTACAGTAGGTAGTTACAGTAGGAAGTTACAGTAAGTAGTTACAGTAGGTAGCGCATCATTACTCACTCTTCTGACACCTCTTCCCAGTGTAGCCCTCGGGACAGGAGCAAACGTTGTTCCTCATACACTGACCTCCGTTCTTACAGGCAGGGCTGCACACGGCTGAAACAGTGACACGCTAATGTACCGAGACGACAGCTAGCCGAGCGTTTACAGTCGGGACAGTAACTTGACTCCTTAATCCTGGGATGCTCAGTCCTGTTCCTGAAGAGCTTCCGTCCTGTAGGTTTTCCCTCCGGTCCTTAGTGATTCTAACTGATTGGGATAGCTACCTGGATGAGAAGCTTCATCGGGTTAGTCATGAATGGGGATGGAGAGGAAAGCTACAGGACGGCAGAGCTCCGGGGACAGGTTTGGACAGCGCTTGCCTTAGGGCATTAAGATTACGTTTACCCCTCCGCTCTGTAACTTACCTATCTGACACTGGGAGCCGTAGAAACCACTGGGACAGGCACAGACCTGGGGTTTGACACACGTCCCACCGTTCAGACACACCGGATTGCACATGGCTGAGGGCGCAGAACGCGACACTTAGATCCAGTTGTCAAAACGACTGGTTGGCACATGGTTCTAAATCTCAGAACGAAACTGGACTGGAGTTACCTGAGTGACATGTGGGTCCGTACCAGCCGGGCCTGCATTTACACACATCAGGAGAAACACACTCCCCTCCGTTTTCACAGTGCCTGTTACACACCACTAAACACACACACACACACACACACACACACACACACAGTTACGCATGAACAATAGACCCTGGACACATCCACATAGGGTTTTTAGGGGATCATAAGGAAACACATTATACATGCCGGGGAAGATCAAATGTGGTGAATGATCTCACTGATTTCACATCTTGGTCCTACGTAACCATAGGGACAGGTGCACAGATTTCGGACGAGACAGGTTCCTCCATGCTGACAAGACGGCTCGCATCTGGCTGAAAACACAGCAATCAGAGAACAAAGTTACACAAAGGAAATATACAATCCATACAATTATATAACCTTCGATTACATACCGTTTAATTCTATGCCATGTAAGGAGCGTAGCCTAGTCCTAGATGTGTTTGCATTATCTGTCCAACTTCTGTTAGTATCACACCTGCCCCGCTACCCCTCCTCTGCCAGCGTTCAGTATTGCCTGCCCACTAGCTGCCTCCAACCAAATGTCCTTTTTCCAGCTCATTCGGGACTGTCTCGTTATGCCCATTACACACACACCTGGTCCCGAGGACTCAATTCCCCAATCAACCTCTGTATTTAGTTCCTTATGTGTCCCTCCTTATACTGTCTTTGTTCAGTATTTTCAGTGTTTGTTTGCATGTGTTCCTGGCGCGTTTGCTTGCTTCATAGCTTTGAAGATTGTTATTTGCTCTGAGAAAGTATTCCTCGGTTTTCATGTGCTTAGCGCCTTTGACTTGTTTTTTCTATAATCGCTCATTAAATCTTTCTGTTTGGAATCTTGTTACCGGCTGCTGCCTCCTAAGCCGTGACAGAATTCTCAACAGCTAACGGGGTAAACCGCCGATGCCGGAGCTTCGCCGAAACCCACGGACTGCTGGAACGAGGGCTCGGTAGTCAAACAGGAACAGCAGGCCCAAAAACAGTGAACAGACAGGAAGGGCCTGCAGAAACAGCCCAGAACCGATGACCATACAGCGGGGCAGAATGGACCCTTGGTGGGCCGGGCGAACCGGTGACCTTCTACAGCAGCCACAAGGGCAGAGCACCGTACCCCTGGATTCACCTCCGCAGGGGCCCCATGCCGGGGACGGAAAACCGATGCATCCTAACGCCGCGGTTGCCCCCAGTGATCGCTACAACCACCACCGTAAGCCCCCCTAAAAAAATCATTTGGGAGGAATTTCCCGCCAGTCTCTTGCCAACTGTTTACGAGGCTTCCGTTCAGCCGCCGTGTCCTCATTTTGTAACGTTGCAGTTTAAGACGCTGGACACAGGCGCAGGGAGAACAGAGGACTTTAAATAAAAAGTCCTCAACCAAAATAAGGTAGAACAAGAAAACAAAACAGAAACATTTTACAAATGGACAAGATAAACTAGGGAAAGAATAAGGGACTGTGATGGAGAACACAGATGAGGGAAATAACAGCAAACAAGAAGAGAGAGAGGATGTTGGATTCCACAAAAATGGCAGAATTGCAGAACCAGGATGTGGGGGATATGTTTACCTTCCTCACATGTGGGTCCACTGTAGCCCACGGGACAGACACACACGTTTGGCTTGACACACTTTCCCTGGTTCCTGCAGTCAGGTCGGCAGACAGCTGAGAAGTTTAAAGGTTCATAAAAGAAAGCTCCTATGTGTAACCACAAAAATATTGACATTTACCGATTTCTTATAGTTATTTCGTACCCGTAAAAAACATGAAGAGCCATGAGAATAGGACATGCAAGCTGTCTTGTTAAACCGTGAGCGTTCTTCCTACCTATATGGCAGTTATATCCCGTGTAGCCGTCTTTACAAGTGCAGGTGTTAGGTAGAGAGCACTCCATATTCCTCCCACATAGATGCCGGCACACAGCTGAAATACACAACACCACCGTTTCATGGGAATCTACAGTATACTAAACATCCAAGTGTTTGAATGTTTATAAGATATACAGTAAGCAATGAACAACACATGGATGCTAACCTTTGCAGGTGATCCCATCTCCAGTGTAACCATATGGGCAGCGGGCACACTTAAAGGAACCTGTGACAGTGGGCTCACACGTCACGCCGGAGAAGCATGGCGCATCTGCACAGGTCACTATGGGGGAGGATGACCCCCACCTGACCCCGTGGCTTAGGTCAGGGGTCAAAAGGGTCAGACCCTCCTTTTTGCTCTGATCTCTTTTGTGATTGGTTGGGGCGGAAACTCTGGTTAGAGTTTGGTCTTCGAGGATGATTGGTGTCTTTGTCTCCACAAAAGAGCCTCTCCTGCTACTCAACGGGGGACCCTCAGTTTTCCTCTTGTTCGGGGAGAAGGAGGAGGTGGAGGCGATGTCGATTATTTCACCGCTGGAGTCTTGGGTCACAATGTAATCTCCATCTGCTCTGTCGGAGGTAACTGGCCTCTGTCCTGAAAAACACTGGAAGTTAGAGGATAGAGCTTGAAAAGGAACTCCTCATAAAACCTCCATTACCTCCACCATCTAAACCTAAAGATGTATGTAACTCAGTTACACTGGCATAACTATAAACTTTTTAAGACAATCACCTCCAAAACAATTATACTTTTTCTTTATCAAGGGTGTCTATCATTTTACAGGTGACTGGATGAAGAATCTATTCAACCATGAATTAAGCCCATTTCAGCCGGGCTATAGGCCCTTATTGTGTTAGTGAACAGCAATGACATATTATTGGGGTGGAGCTGAACTGGTGACAGAAAGTGACATCAACCTCTTTACAACCTATAGACCTATAGGAATATGGATCATATGTACACCTTCTCCAATTATTTTGTCAAGTAAATGTCATATAACAGATATATTATCATCATATATCCCATTAAATCCTTAAATGATTGCATAAATACTGAGTGATGTAAGCTAACATGTCTAAGTATGAAGAATTTGTTTTGTTTGCCTGCTAATTCTGCCGTTGGTCTGTTGGTCCATTGTGAAATAGCCTACTGAGAATGTCAGCTTTGTGGTTGCTGCTGTTTAAATGTAATTGTTATTATTATAACTACTGTACATCATTGATTTTGCCTGTGTGTGATAAAACAGTGGACAAAATGTGGCTGTTATAAAATGAACACTGCAGAGATGAGTGTTCCAGATGATTTCATCAGTCCAATCTAATGGCTTGCGGCCATAAACGTCTGCATTTAGCTTCAAAGGGTGGCTTCAACAACTGCATTCTATAAAATGAAGGCCATCTTTTTTGCATTCCTATTCTGACATCCAACGGCACAACCATTTTTGCCCCTTTAGCCTGAGGATCATGCCCGTTTCGCTTCTCTTATTACCACAGTTTTATGCTAACACTAAACTTCAGTGACGTAACTGTGACATCCACTCCAAATCGGTCTATTACATTTCCTTAAACTAAACACATAATTAGTATTAAACACACCCATCAACCATCTGCTTCTCACCTGTTGCGCCACTTCTACTACAGGTGTGTCCGTTGCCGTGCAGCCCTCGTGGACAGGGTCCGCAGATGTAGCCGACCGACACGTGTGGACTCTGGAAGCACTGCACCCCTGGGTAACATGATTGTCCGGAGCAAGGGGCCTGGTCGGAGGGCTTAACCCTGCCAGCACCCTGGTGACCTCGGCTTGGTGGTGCGGGAACAGACATGATCACTCTAGAAAGGTCATCAGCCTTACCAACCAAAGACCCTGGTTTACCAACATGAGAAGGGGAATGAGAGTACGTTTATTACCAGAGAAGCATAGAGCTAAGAGCCGGAGATCGGAGGCAAAGGTAAGGGAAATATCTGACAGAGCTGGACCCACCCCTGCAACTCGTCCCGTCCCCAATGTAGCCGTCTGGGCAGGAACCACAGGTGTAGGAGCCCAGGGTGTTGTTGCAGCCCACCCCAGGGAAACATGGCTCTGATGCACATTCATCCACGTCCTCTCTACACGTATTACCTGGAACACAAATACGACAACATGCCTGGAACAAAGACACGACAACAGGCCTGGAATACAGACACGACAACATGCCTGGAATACAGACACGACAACACGCCTGGAATACAGACACGACAACACGCATGGAATACAGACACGACAACGCGCCTGGAATACAGACACGACAACGCGCCTGGATCACAGACACGACAACACGCCTGGATCACAGACAACACGCCTGGAACACAGACACAACAACACGCCTGGAATACAGACACGACAACACGCCTGGAATACAGACACGACAACGCGCCTGGAATACAAACACGACAATGCGCATGGAATACAGACACGACAACGCGCCTGGATCACAGACACGACAGCACGCCTGGATCACAGACACGACAGCACGCCTGGATCACAGACACGACAACACGCCTGGAATACAGACACGACAACACGCCTAGATCACAGACACGACAGCACGCCTGGATCACAGACACGACAACACGCCTGGATCACAGACATGACAGCACGCCTGGATCACAGACACGCCAGCACACCTGGAACACAGACATGACTGCATGCATGGAACACAGACACGACTACACATGTGGAACATAGACATGGCTACATGCCTGGAACACAGACACAACATGCCTGGAACACAGACACAACAACGTGCCTGGAACACAGACACGGCTATATGAGTGGAACACAGACACAACTACATGCGTGGAACAAAGACACGAAGACATGCCTGGAACACAGACACAACAACAAGCCCTCTCAGCTCTTCACACACAAATCGTATGACCTACAAACAACACATGACACTAAAAACTCCTTGAACTGGCCAAGGACATTCGGCACAGCTTGTTTAGACGATTCATAAAATGAAATGTGGTCACAAGAACAAACGAACTTCATAAGGAGCATGTAGAGGTGCAGGTCATATAATTAGAATATCATCAAAAAGTTGATTTATTTCAGTAATTCCATTCAAAAAGTGAAACATGGATATAATATTCATTCATTACACACAGACTGATATATTTCAAATGTTTATTTCATTTAATTGTGTTGATTAAAAGTGACAACTAATGAAAATCCCAAATTCAGTGTCTCTGAAAATTTGAATATTACTTAAGACCAATACAAAAAAAGAATTTTTAGAAATGTTGGCCAACTGAAAATTATGTACATGAAAATATGAGCATGTACAGCACTCAATACTTAGTTGGGGCCCCTTTTGCCTGAATTACTGCAGCAATGCCATGTGGCATAAGTCTGTGGCACTGCTCAAATGTTATGAGAGCCCAGGTTGCTCTGATAGTGGCCTTCAGCTCTTCTGCATTGTTGGGTCTTGCGTATCGCATCTTCCTCTTCACAATACCCCATAGATTTTCTATAGGGTTAATGTCAGGCGAGTTTGCTGGCCAATTAAGAACAGGGTTACCATGGTCCTTAAACCAGGTACTGGTAGCTTTGGCACTGTGTGCAGGTGCCAAGTCCTGTTGGAAAATGAAATCTGCATCTCCATAAAGTTGGTCAGCAGCAGGAAGCATGAAGTGCTCTAAAACTTCCTGGTAGACGGCTGCATTGACCTTGGACCTCAGAAAACACAGTGGACCAACACCAGCAGATGACATGGCACCCCAAACCATCACTGACTGTGGAAACTTTACACTGGACTTCAAGCAATGTGGATTCTGTACCTTTCCTCTCTTCCTCCAAACTCTGGGACCTTGATTTCCAAAGGAAATGCAAAATGTACTTTCATCAGAGAACATAACTTTGGACCACTCAGCAGCAGTCCAGTCCTTTTTGTCTTTAGCCCAGGCGAGACGCTTCTGACACTGTTTCTTGTTCAAGAGTGGCTTGACACAAGGCTGAAACCCATGTCTTGCATACGTCTGTGCGTGGTGGTTGTTGAAGCACTGACTCCAACTGCAGTCCACTCTTTTTGAATCTCCCCCACATTTTTGAATGGGTTTTGTGTCACAATCCTCTCCAGGGAGCGGTTATCCCTATTGCTTGTATACTTTTTTCTACCACATCTTTTCCTTCCCTTCGCCTCTCTATTAATGTTCTTGGACACAGAGCTCTATGAACAGCCAGCCTCTTTAGCGATGACCTTTTGTGTCTTGCCATCCTTGTGCAAGGTGTCAATGGTCGTCTTTTGGACAGCTGTCAAGTCTGCAGTCTTCCCCATGATTGTGTAGCCTACAGAACTAGAGTGAAGTGAGAGACCATTTAAAAACCTTTGCAGGTGTTTTGAGTTAATTAGCTGATTAGTGTGGCACCAGGTGTCTTCAATATTGAACCTTTTCACAATATTCAAATTTTCTGAGATACTGATTTGGGGGTTTTCATTAGTTGTCAATTAAAATCATCAAAATTAAAAGGAATGAACACTTGAAATATATCAGTCTGTGTGGAATGAATGTATACATTATACAAGTTTCACTTTTTTAATGGAATTACTGAAAGAAATCAACTTTTTGACGATATTCTAATTATATGACCAGCACCTGTAAAACAGCTAGATAAATAATTAAAAGTACAACAGCCTCAGAGTCACAGATTGTCGGAGATACAATAAATAGCCACTGTGTTAATTAGGACAGAACGGAGTGCTCCATCAATCATTGAAACACTGGTGCCACAAGCCACATCTTCCCTTATCTGAGACAAGACCAACGGACAGATCCTAACATTACAGTGTGTGGTGATGTGCTGGTTGTGTGGAGTACCTGTCATTCCAGGAGGACAGATGCAGGAGAAAGAGTTGGGTCCATCTACACACCTGGCCAGGCGGCAGGGGTTGGGTTTACAATCGTCTATGTTTACCTCACACCGGTCCCCTCTGAAGCCAGCAGGACAGACACACAGGTATCCCCCACTGCCTGGGGGGAGCTTTATGTTGGGGACACAGGAAGCCCCATTCAAACAGTCACAGGACAGCACAGAGACCTGGGGACAAACAGTGAAATGGGAATTTAGTAGAGTGTGTGAACAATTCTGTGGGAAGAACATTGGTGTCTGAAACACAAGCCTGTTACAGTATTTGGATTGTAAATCGCTTGTACGCTAAGGTTGGTATAGCTTTGAATATGGGAAAATGCTGTTTTTTTATGGTTGAAAATCAATGAGAAATTGATTCTTTGTGTTAAACAAAAGCTATAACTTATCAGAGAAGCTCTATTGATGCACATTCTGATATTTTCATCGTACAGTTAGGGAAAAAAGTATTTGATCCTCTGCTGATTTTGTATGTTTCCACTGACAAAGATCAGTCTATAATTTTAATAGTAGGTTTATTTGAACAGTGAGAGACAGAATAACAAAAAACTGAAAAACACATGTCTAAAATGTTATAAATTGATTAGCATTTTAATGAGGGATATAAGTATTTGATCCCCTCTCAATCAGAAAGATTTCTGGCTCCCAGGTGTCTTATATACAGGTAACTTTTATACAAGTGTCAATGATCTCAAGGCAACAAGGACCATAGTCACCAAGAAAACAATGGGTAACACACTATGCCGTGAAGGACTGAAATCCTGCAGCGTCCACAAGGTCCCCCTGCTCAAGAAAGAATATGTACAGGCCCGTCCAAAGTTTGCCAACATCTGAACATTCAGAGGAGAACTGAGTGAAAGTGTTGTGGTCAGATGAGACCAAAATCGAGCTCTTAGGCATCAACTCAACTCGCCGTGTTTGGAGGAGGAGGAATGCTGCCTATGACCCCAAGAACACGTCCCCACTGTCAAACATGGAGGTGGAAACATTATGCTTTTTGGGATGTTTTTCTGCTAAGGGGACAGGACAACTTCACCGCATCAAAGGGAGGATGGACAGGGCAATGTACCATCCAACCTTGGGTGAAAAACTCCTTCCCTCAGCCAGGGCATTGAAAATGGGTCATGGATGGGTATTCCAGCATGACAATGGCCAAGGCAACAATGGGAGTGGCTCAAGAAGAAGCACATTAAGGTCCTGGAGTGGCCTAGCCTGTCTCCAGTCCTTAATTCCACAGAAAATCTGTGGAGGGAGCTTAAGGTTTGAGTTGCCAACTACAAGAAACGTCTGACCTCTGTGATTGCCAACAAGGGTTTTGCCACCAAGTACTAAGTCATGTTTTGCAGAAGTATCTAATACTTATTTCCCTCATTAAAATGCAAATCAGGGTATACAATTTTTTACATGCGTTTTTCTGGATTTTTTTGGTTGTTATTCTGTCTCTCACTGTTCAAATAAACCTACCACTAAAATTATAGATGGATAATTCCATTATCATTGTGCAAACGTACAAAATCCGCAGGGGATCAAATACTTTTTCCCTCACTGTACATTTCGACAGCCTATTGGCACGGTGCAGGACTTTGCACAGGACCCACCTGGACTGAGGCACGAGTCTCAGCACTGCAGTCATCAGCAATGGTGAAGTGAAAGGCCTGCGTAGGGGCGGAGGTGACAGCTTCAGTGGCCTTCCAGACGAGCAGGCCAGCAGGGGAGAGGAACGCGCCGCTAGGGCCTGAATCCAGGGTGAACAGCACCACTGAGCCCTCAGGATCCTTGGCCTCCAGCTGGTACACAAAGTCCTCCCCCTGGAATGTCTGCAGACGCTGCCCTCTGCCCCGGAACACGGGAGGCTCATTCTCTGATGGGGCATGAAAATGTTCACCTTCACAATTGAAATAATATCTCCCAAGACACCAACGCATGACAAAGATTTGCTGTATTCATTTTGTCTTGGTTTAATGCCATGCTGGTTCCTTTTCTATATTAACCCATCAGTTAATTTCTTCAGCCTGCTGTAATTGGCCTCACTTGGTGGGAAAAAATAATCTTAAATAAAAGAGAAACGCAGCGTAAAGAATGTAAACCGTAACCACAATAATAGATCCCAAAGGACTTACTCCGATCTAATCAGACCTGGTTCCTGGTAACATGACCATTGCTGTGCCCATGGTGTTGTATAGAGTTAAAAGTGAAGTAATATATAATGTAGTATTAGGAGAGGACATTGTAGTTACTCTCAGCGATAGACCATGTGTATCTGGAAGTGTCTGGTTGGCACATCAGGCAAGGGCTTCTGGGATTCAGGTCCCCCTTTGCATAACACACACTGTCAATGATGCAGGTTCTCTCCTGGGGATCAATACATATTAAGAAAATTGACATAATGGGTATAATTTAGCATCTGTTTGCCTTTAGAAAACTTCAAACACTTCCTATTGAACTAAACATTTAGGAATACTTGACTTGCTAAAAGAGAACAAGGTTAGCATTGTCTTCACACCAGCACACCAGTGAACGGTAACAATCACACTCTATGTGATGGATATTTAACTGTTTCCTGTGTTAAGAGATGCCAGAGAAGGAGCTTTCTCCTCTCCTCTCTACCACAACAATCCTGTAAGTGCCTCCTACAAACATTCCATTGCTAACAGATCATTGGACCCAAAGTGTTTGGCTGAGAAATTATCTCTTCGAGCTCAGAAGAAGAAACTGGTCGCCGTAACTAATGGGAGAAGTAGTCACATCTTGTTTTGAATGCCCAGACTCACAGATTGTAGTGCTACAGTAGGTGAGTAAATGAAAGGTTGCTGAAACAAAAGTTTGCTAGATCAGTTCCATGAGCTGTCATAGTAAAAAAAAAAACTATTTTGAGCTAGACAGTTCACCCTACATGCTACTGTTAGTTTCTCTGGATAGGTGTTTGCTAAATGACTAATGTACCATACCTGCTAAATGTTAGGGCCTGAAAAAAAAAACTAAAAGAATGTACATGTTCTCGATTAACAGCAAAATAAATAAAAAATCCACATAGAAGATAATATGAAATCCTGGGGCATAGTTTCTGTAATACTGTATCAACCTCACATAAATGCTTTCACATATTCCAAACTCCACAGAAATATTGTGTTACCATTTATACCAAGGGAAACCTACCCTCAAGGTGCAGAGAACATCATGGTTAAATGTGCAGATCTGACAAGCTCCATCGAACAGGGTTAGGATCTTGGCATTGCTGTAGCCGTAGCCATCATTAGAAACCTGTCAAGATAATGTAATGACTATAAGGATGACCGGTAACACATCTTCTCAGATATTTGCAGAAGCCACTATTAGAAGTAATCTGATAGGTGTCAAAACAAAATCCAAACCCAACGCTAGGGCAGCAATGCAATACTACTGTTGTATTTGGCGGGTCTTTGGCCCATTTCCAAACAGTGGATAGGAATCATTGAGGAGTAGGACAATTCGGTCCAAGCTTGCAGTGGTCTCTTAATTTGAAAGCTTCTGTTCCTCACTCAAAACCTTCCCTTTTGACTTTTTTGGAAAGGAAAGAAAAAGGTGCAGTGTTCTCTTAACAGAGCGGAAGTTCCAGACTCGTAGTTTAAGCACATGTATAGGTTTTGTGTAGGTGAAAAGCTTTTTCATGTCAACGTCATTTCCGCCTATTGCATACAATATAATCATATGTGTATTATTAACATTATATCAATATTTTTTTTTTTCATATATCGGTTATCATCAATACCCTTATTTTGCTGCACCCCTACTGCACCTGGACTAAAACTCCACTGGAGTTGGTTTTGTGAATCTACACTGAGCTTCATTTTTCACTCCAAGACTAGAAATAAACACTGTCCGAGAAACTGTCCCTTAACGACTTGGTGTAAACCCACTAACCTTGACCTGCCAGCGTGCCAGTGGTCGGTTGGTGGCCGTGTCCAGATCCAAGCCTGCAGAGAGTTGTTTGTCCTCCAGGGGGAGCTGACACTCCAGGGATGACTCATCCACAAAGGTGGCCGGTGCAAACTGAGGCTCGTCCAAAGTCCACTGCCCGTCCACAAACTGGACACAACCGCACAGAACCAGAGCCAGCAGAGATAAGGGACAATGGAATTCTATGAATAAATAAATGGAAATGGCTGCTCACTTCATAGTGTACGACAAATGAAGTTGTGTAAGTTATGGTACCTTTTCTTTCACAAATTCACACTTGAGTTCATAGGACTGTTTGAAGCCGTGTCCGAGGACTTGCACCGCAGAGCAGTCACTCTCTCTAACATCACATAGACCCTCATTCTCCAACTCTGTGATCTCGGGCGTCTGGTCTTATCCATCCCAAAATGCAGCAGAGACACAAAGGAAAAGCAGAAGAAAGAATGTTTTAAGTCGGTTGACAACCGACAGTAAGTTACTGTGAAATTTCTTTCAATTCACTAAAATTACACATAAAAAACAACTCTATTTAAAATATATAGAAGCAGATGTGTTGACTAGCAGTTTACGTGTATGGCTGTGTTATGGTGGTAGATCCACCCGTCCTTCTCCTTACCGGAGATTTGGCTGCAGTCATATGAGCCGAACCCGGGGAAGCACCCACAACCCCACTCAGAGCAGAGCCCATTCCCATTGCACAGATCAGGGCACCTGAGGAAAGACAGTGCATCCTGGTACTCTCCTTCTCCTGCCACTTCCTCCACCAGCCGCCTCTCACACTCGTTCTCCAGAAGAGGCAGAGTGGCCCCAAGCCAGAGCTGCTGGTCCTTCAGTTGGAGGTCACTGATGCACATACCCACCGCCCGGCTCACTATGGCTGGGCCTAGTAACCGGCCGCAGCCCAAGGCTATGCTGGAGTTTGCTACAGCCCGCTGGCACTCCACCCTGGCCTTGAGCTGGGTTAGCCCAGACAGGGTGGGCCATGCGGGGGGAGGGGAGGACTCAGAATGGAGCGCTGGCTCGTGGTCCTCGGGGAAGAAGTAGGTAAAGCCCTCCAGGTCAGACTGGCTCAGGCTCTGGTATCGTGGGTTGGGGAGAAGCTGAAAAGACTGACGCCTTCCACGACTCCTCTGGTTGTTGGCTCCTTGGCTGGAGCCTTTTAAGGGAGACCCTCTTCCTTTAGGTTGGGAAACAGTGTCTTGGGCCTGGCCATACAGATTGGAGTTCACGGAGGTTCGGCCTGTTTGCCTCTGGTGGTTGTTTCGGGGGTGGCCTTTGAAAAGCTCAACTGAGCGGATGTATTCTGCCGTGACGTCTAGACTGGGGATGATAGAGTGGAGTCTCACGTTGCCATGGTGAGAGCAGGTTGAGTCGGGGATTGACTGAGACCTGGTTCGCTGGGAATCTCCTTCACAGTTACAGTACCTGGGGGGATTAGGGGCACTATGCAAGGACGGGATGGTGTCAAACAAGCTGCTACCAGGAGGGAGTCTGCCGGAAGAGACATACGTAACCATCTGTTAGGATCTCTATGGAAATACTGTATTTGAAACACACTGAGATTAATAGCAGAAACATATTAAAATTCATTATATAAAATAATAGTGTCTGATCCACACTGTTTGCACAGTTGGAACAGGCTAAAAGGCCCTATGATTTCACAAGAAAAAAATTTGTATAGCCACTTCAGAAAGAAGGTCCTTCGTAAGTGACATATCAGCTGATGTTGGGGATCTCTCCTATCACAATATCGGATTCATATTGACTATTTAATCGCCAGGTTACTCACGTTCTTATGTGCACTGGTCTAACTACAGTAGCAAAGGGGTTCTTTTAAAGAACATGTTGCTTCTTATAAATTCCTGGGGATTTGGTTAGCTGAATATCTGTCTTTTATAACTCGTTAGTGAGTTGGCGAATAAGCTAATGATTAAAAAAATATATATATATTGGTAGATGTAGAACAATTCATGCAAAAACCTGCCAACTGTCCAGCAGAGTTAATGAGTTGGAACAGCAGTTACCAAACTCACTCTCAAGACTGGATACTACTGGAGATCCCACAGGGTCTTTTCAGAATTGGGTAGTACTGCTTTAGAAAATGTCAGATTTTTTCATTGTGATTTTACCCACCCACCAACCCTGCCTCCACCAGGTTGGTTCTTTTTACTTCTGTAAGGTATATGCATTGCACAATTTGCATTGCCTATGGGGATTGCTATTGTTGATATTATAGGCTCATATTGTTATCAGCAGTATTGTATGCACAGTCATGGGATGGCAGTTACTTACCCCAGAGGAGCAGAACCTAACGACAAGACATGTAAAGTATTGTTGTGCATGTCGCCATTAAATGGTCGAACTAATTAACTAAAACTGGTATTTAAATGAAATAACGAAAGCAATGAAAATTACAGTCAATTATTGGTGGGCCTGTTATAATCTGACTGGCCATTAGTTCAGACTGACCTCCATTCAGAGATGAAAGCTGCAATATTTTCCTCCTTCAGAACTCCGCCTCCTGCCGTGTGGAGGTCGTTGTGCGTCTGTCCATCGTAGGTTCCACAAAGGCCCTCGGTGTGTCTCCAATCTGAGCTGGCGGCCCTCAGTGTCAAACTCATACCCCAGTCGGAGACATCTGCACGCACAAATGCCCCCGAGGAGAAGGTAATCTACAGCACATAGAGAGAGGATCACATTTAAGCTTATCATGATCTGTTGGACCTTACAGTACATTACAATTACGACTAACATATGTTCTGATACCTTGTGCATTTCAATGTCATAGCCTTTCTCAACACCTTATGGGTCGGTAATGACTTCACTAGGAGCATGGGCTCCTAGTCTTTCTCTGTTCTATTTCTGCCACCACCAACTCATCCGAGTACTTTCCAACGTCCACAGGATTCACTGACCGTGACTTTGCGCCCCTGGTAGGACTCCGTGATGCGAATGCCGCTCCTGGCCACGTCCCTGTTCTTCACCGCCAGGTGCGGCCTGGTGTCTCCCAGCTCGCCGTTGCACATGTCCAACGCGATGACATCACTGCCATCCCTCGCCACAAAACCGCAGACGCATGAGGCGGCGTGGACCACGCTGCCGCACTCCCACTGACGCACGTGGACCTCAAACGGCCGCCGTGTGCTCTTGTACAGAACAAACGTCCCGATCTGGTAGCTGTCATATTGCCTGTAAGAAAACACATGAAGTGTATCACGTGTAATGTCTATTCTGCTGACTGTTTACATAGTGGCTAATATTGCACTGACTAAAGTACCTGCCATCAAACGTGATTATGTGAGGATCAGTGAAAGCGTAGCAGTATGCCGAGGGAACATCTTTCACTGTTACCTGAAAACACAGAACGCATATCAAATTTCAAACTCATGATTTCATCATTACTTTCCAGTTGAAAAATCTGGATAAAAATAAATTCATTTAAATGTAATGGCAAATAACAGTTTGTTTTTGAGATATGAACAATTTGTATGGTATGTTGCACAGCACATCTTCCAGTAACTGAGTTGGACAACCACACCTACAATGCACAACACACTGTTTCCCAAAACATTCAGATAAAAAAACACTGGTTATATCATTTAAAATGAAGAAGGAACAAGCAACAAATTCTGAGTCCTATCACTGGATTTCCAGGAGAACCTGAGTTTTTTGGGAAAGTATTTGAACCATAATCGAACAACCCTACCTGGACAGTCTTTGGTGTGTAGCCACTCCAGAGGAAATTGGCAGAGACTATAGGTTTGATGGAGATCTGTGTGGTCCTGTCCCCATCATTGAGGAAGTCTGTGACAGCGCTGAGGTGAACCAGAGCCCGGCTACACACCCCGCTACCGCACCCCGAGCTCTGGGACAGATCCAACCGGCACGACGACAGCACCACATCTGGACCCAGCGTGTTGTCTCCTGTCAGGGAGATTGTGTTACGCTGATTGGCACTGTGGTTGGTTGTGTTATTTCCAGACAGCGTAAGCGGAGCCGGCCAAGAAGAGCAAATGTCTCTTACTGAGTGAGTGAATGACTGACTGAGTAACCCTTGTTAAATAGCGTAGTGGTTAGAGAAGCCAAACTGTAAACTATAGATCCCGCGTTCAGATCTCCTCACAGGCAAAGCGAAGTACTCATTAAGAATTATTCCATATACATGAAAACTTCGCTGGCTAAAACCTTCACTATCTACATTATAGCAACCCTGAAATAAAACAGTTTACAGTTATATCGTGACTGTTTCTTGCAGATTTTCAAAGTAAGCATCCATGCATGCGTTTTGGATCAGGATAGACAAACACATTTGCTGGCTACAACATACAGTAGTTACGTTATAGTAACCCTTAACCATTAATGTATACGGTTAAATTGCAACTGTTTCTGGCATAAAAAAGTTAATCTACAGTCTTGCTAGCAATTGCTCAATTCTTATGATTATTCCTGGGAAGTTAGTAGATAATAGTACACCTATTACTGGCTAACAAGCTGTTAAAACAGCCAGTGGCAAAAGCAATACAGTTCATAGATGCTACAGTGGTAGTTAACTTAATAAGCAACCTTTGTCAGTAACACAATATTCAATGGTGTCTAGCGACTGCTGAAACATGTAATGCTGTAGCGTAGTGGTTAAAGACAGTGCCTCTCACGTGGAAAACCGAAATTTGAATCTAATAAGAGCAATGACATTCATACATTTTATTTAGTTTACGGTTATACAGTATTGTGATTATGGTAGATTCCACAATTCTCTCGTCTTTTTACTGGACGAAAAAGTTAGTTATCGTCACCATTTTTGATAGTTATTGGTATCAATATCCTTCACGAATTAAAGATAAAAGTATGTTGTTATGCCATGAAAGAAAGATATACGTTCTTATGCCATGAAATGAAATAGCTTAGGAAGACTCACTAGCAACTGCTTAATTCTTGACTATTTCAGTAAGTTAGTAGATACTGGTAAAGCCTATTACTGGCTAATACACTGTCAAAACGGCCAGTGGCAAACGCCATACAGTTCATAGACACTATTTGTGGTGAAGGTAAACTTAGTAAGAAACGTTAGTCAGGTTAACTGTATAAATATAATTCACAAATTGCCAGTGAGCTGTTGAAACGGCCAGAAGCAAAATAGGATTTGTTCAGGGTAGACACAAAAGGCTATACTGACACCCATCCAATGCACAGCCTGCCATGTGGGCGACCCAGGTTTGAGTCTCGAGATGGCAGCACTTTCTATTGCGGGCTGGCTAAACTAGGCTTGACTGCTTTCTTGTTTGTTTATATTTGAAGGACTGGAATATATAATTTATTAGAACTACTAAACTGTGAAGAACTTCACTGTTGTGTCATTGTGAGAATACTGGCTTACTTACAAACACTTTACCTTGATTACTTGTAGTCAGGTGTAGGGACAGAGTACACCGCTCGTTGGAAGAGGAAGAGGAGGAGGAAGAGGAGGAAGAAGAGGAGGAGGATGAAGAGGAGAAGGCTTCGCCAAGGCAGGGGATAGGGATAGTACTCTCCACAGCCATTTTATAGTCCCTCCCATCTTCAGACACTGTGGTAACCTCTGGTCTCAGCTGCAGAGTCAATTAAAACAAATAATGATTAACCAGATACACATATACGTACCAAACACACATATACCAAACACACATACACACACACACACACACACACACACACGATTAACAATCACACAGTAGAGAAAACCACAAATATGCAGACACACACATACACACCCCCAAACACACACACGTAGACACACACTAAACCTCAAAAAACTCCCTCTCTTTGATGTATGATTTACCCTGATCCCAGCAAAGAACTCTTGGCTCTCCACTGGGGTTCCCTGGACGTCTGGTGAGTCCAGAAAGAAACTGGAGCAACTGCAGTAAATCTGCAGAGCAAAAGAGCCACAGCCATTAAAGAGAAAGAGAGGGCTCAGTACATGATGTATAAAACCCTTTATATTTTTTAGGTCATTGACATGATACCACAATAAAATATTACCAACTTGTCTGACTAAGGATTTTACTTAAAAAATGGCGGTACCTCTATAGAACGTTCATGCAGGGTTTTCAACAAGGACAGCTTAATTTTTATGAGGTTTTCAACAAGGACAGCTTAATTTCTACCTTCAATAGTTTTACAAGCTCAAAGAAGAAGTGGTCTAAGTCCACATGTCTGGGATCAGACCTGAGTACCATCAATTTTAACCTTAACAGATATTCTAGACCCTGCATCCGTGGTTTGTAGCAACATAGACCTACCTTGTCCCCCAGTCTAAGGTTGATACCATCTAGCTCAATAAAGGCGAATGACTGAACCGTGGTCTCCTGTTTCAGTTCTTCTTTTCTGCCTTGGGGGGAGAGGCGAGACCAGGCCACCACATAGCCAAGAGAGCTGTTCAGGCTATGGGCCTCAAAGCTGCACTTCAGGTAGACAATGCTCCCGGACATCTCTGCCACTATGACAGGTACGGCTGGGGACGGAGGCGGTCTGGCTAGTGGGGATAAGAGGGTAATGTTCAGTTGGGTACACCGCAGAGGTTTTTGCTTTTTTTTTTTAGCAAAATGGTCAAATAAGATTATAGGATTACAATTATTCAATTGTATCCCTACTGGACATGTTCCAGTTATTTACATTGCCTGTCACTTGTTTATTTTTAGTTGACATAGGAGGGCTGAGAACTGTTTGGTTGAATGGGTCCTGACCTTTTTATCTACTTCTCTGACCTAACCTGTGGAAAGAACAGACCAGACAGTAGGTACCCTCCTGATTTATGACTTCCCAAGAACCCCTCCTCCCTCCATCTTTCACCTAAAACCCATAGAAAGCGACATGTCTGCCAGTTGTCTCCATGGATATAGGGCGAGGGGCACGGTGCCAGGACACAATCGTTGAGCTCATGAAAGGAACCTGTGGGGGGTTACATTCCACTTCGCACAGCGACGCTGACCCAGTCTGACTCCAACGAGCAGCGCCAATGGAGTAGAACAATTACACAGCCTCACCTTTACAGGCTCCATCAGCATCCACCTCTCCAGGACCACACCCCGCTGTCGCAGAGTCTGACATCACTGCGCCAGGATAGCAAGATGGTTAACAAAGCATTTCTCAAGAATGTGTGTAGAACGTTCCCATAATACAACAAATATTCCTTTATCTGTTCTCTTCTAAAATCATCACAGGTCAGTGAGCAGATATTAAGGTTTGAAACCACATGCAAGAACCCTCCCCTTGGACACTTCCTGAGCAGGAGGTCGGTGTTGACCGTTGGACGTACCCTGCGCGCAGTAGCCCATGCAGCCTTGGGTGGGCTGGAGCAGGTAGACGTAGAAGTCTCCACAGTTGCGCACGGTGACGGGGATGCGGAACAGGCAGCAGTCCTTGCTGCCGCTGAGGAAGAACTGCCAGGTGGCACAAGCTGTCAGCTGCTTCACCTCCAGGGGCCGTGGGAGGCTCTCGCCCTCATTCAGGGACAACCACACTGGAGCCTGCGTCCCGCAGTGGTTGACCTGACCAACACAGTGGAGAACTATCTGTTAGACCGGTTCATTTTTTGTCTGTCCGGTCATGCAAAGGTCTCTAACAGGGCAAACCTGCAAATAGTCTATGTATTTTCAAGAACATTTATCTTGTTTTCATGGGAAAAAATTTAACTATTTTTCAAACAAGGTACATTTTTCTCAACAACTTAAAGATGCATTAGATAATACCGCTTGGTTTTAGAAAATATGCCTAGAATATCAAGTAATTTGTTTCGTTCCATCGGCAGATTATTCCACTTATTTCACGCAAACAGCTCCTCATAATTAGTAAAATGTTCTTATTTTTTTAAAGAGTGGTGAGGAATTCGCATTGCAGCACAAACAAGACTGGGACTTGTACTAGTTCCTACTCGGTGGAAATGAAATGCACTTGGTTGGCTTGATGAAGTAGGTTTGTACTTAAACGCAACTTCCAATACAGCTCAGGAAAAATGAAGAGACCACTGCCCCTTTTCCTTTCCTTTCCAAAAAAGTGGAAAAGGAAAGTTTTGAATGAGGAACAGAAGCGTTCGATTTGCAGTTGTCTCTTAATTTTTACACTTCTGTTCCTCAATCAAAACCTTCCTTATCTACACTTTGGAAAAGGAAAGAAAAAGGTGGTCTCTTGTATATGCATGAAAGTGATGAAAATGTGCTGCAAAACCTCTTTTATACTTATACTATACTCCACAGCTCATAGGTATCGTTGGCGGGGGACTTTGAGGCAACATTTCACCAACGTCGCAAGGAACAATATTCCAAATGCGGCTGTGACTAACATCACACAGGAAACTACTACACCACGAGTTAAGCAACAACCTACAAGGTGTGCAGGAAACAAAAGAGTAACATTCAAGTAGGCCTCTTGACAATAAACCATTAAAATTTTTTAGTGGAGCTTGTACGTACCTCTGTGTGAGTGCATCTCTTCCCTCTGAGAGAGCAGTGATACCCTGTGAAGAAACAGCTGGAAGCTCACACTTCTGCTGAAACCTTCAGTCTGTCTGTACAACCCAGGGGAACATTTCATCCCCCCTGACTCTCTCCTGTTTTTTCTCCTGTCTTTCCCCTCTCTATCAATCTCTTTGGTCCTGTGCTTTATGCTGACACAATCCCTGTCTCCCTGGTACAAAGAGCCTATGTTCACTTCAAAAGGAAAGACTAGCACTCATGTTACCAAAGCCATGACTGAGCTATTACTGGAGAGTTCAAGAAGACCTAGACTATGTCATGAGGACAATGCTCTTCAGTTCTGTTCTGACTGAGGCATAGCATTTGCTATGAATGGTCAGCAAAAAACATATCCTGTAGGTGGTGATTAACACTGGCTGCAAGAGATGTAAATATATTGAGCAGCAAACAATGAGCAGCACTGATAGTATGTTTAGGATCAGATCTTTACCATATAAAAGCAAAAAAGTGTTGTCTAGTAGCAGGATCATAACTTATGGGTTTTAAATGACATGTCATTTAAATAACTTATTAATTTGTTTAATGCTGCTCATAAATGAAAAGGATCTTATATTTCACTTGCCAGATATATATCTTGTCAACCTGTGTATGCCTTCATGTGTTAATGTTGCTGCATACTGTATACTGTATGTATACTTATAATTAATCAGTATGGCATAAAGGAATGTGGAAAATCCACAAGGCTGAGAGCTGTGTTTAGGATACAGAACTTAAACAACACAGTCAAAGGTACTGCAGGTGGACATCTGATCAAACATCTCCTCCCACAATTACATGCATTTTTATGGAGCTATTCCCTGTCTGCAGCTATAACACCTTCCACTCGTCTGGAAGGCTTTCCACTACATGGTGAAACATTGCGGTGAGTATTTGCTTCCACACAGCCATGAGAGCATTAGGCTGGGCAATGATCTAGGAGCTATACAGCCTAGCAGACATTCCATTTTCCAAATCATCCCAAAGGTGTCTAATGCGGTTGAGGCCAGGGCTCTGTGCAGGCCAGTCAATTTTTACTACATTGAACTCGACAAACCATTTCTTAATGGATCTCAATTAGTGCATGCAGACCACCAATTTACTATTTAACTGTTCATTTTAGAAATACAAAGAAAATCTATTATATTCTAAAGCAGTAGGTTAAGTTAAAGACAACAATGGGTCTGTTTTTTTTTCAAAGACACAAGCATTCCTAAAATAGGGTCATCAAATTAGACTTGTGGTGTTACTAGACCTGCATGGTACTCGTGACCTTCACCATGTTCACATACAGTGTTCAATTATATTAAAAATAGATGTACGTCACGGTACCTCAAGAGAAGGCTTGAAAAGGACTAGAAAATCCTTTGTGGTTATTTACCTCCACACATTGTGTGGGCATGCTGGCAGGCTTGTCAAAGATCTGGAACTGGTACCAGCCCGCAGTGAGGGAGTGGTCACAGATGAAGTCCTGGAGGGCTGATTGCTGCAGCCTGCGAGAACTGAAAGTGGTGCTGCGATATGGGTTCTGGAGCAGAGAATGTCCCCCTGGAGCACATTCTGGAGGGACCACTGGGTAGGAACAGAAGCAAACCACAGTAACCTGAACATGACTGAATGAATCAACATGTTTCTACACAAATAATGTAACCTGTATAGATACACACACACACACACACACACAAACACTGCTGAGGTCAATAAAGCACTATATCAGTCACAAGTTGTGAACATGTAAAAGACTAATTGAGCCTAATTCAATTTGAAAATTACGTTATTTTTTGTAATTGATTTGTATGTTTTAAATTAAAACTATTTGGTGAAATTGAAAATCAAGCTTAGTTGAAAATTGTGGCATCATAAAGTGACATTAATATTTCATGTGCATTAATCAAACACAATAATCAAACAATGGATTTTCAAAAAATATGATGTATGTGACCAACTAAATAACAAAAATAACTGATTAGAATCATGGAGGATGAAAGATGTGTTCACACTAAAACCTTCATACCAGACCCCAAAAAAGGTAAGCAACATCAATTTCAAACTCTCAAGACAGTCCAGCAGCGTCTCAGCTAGTGCCGTATTCTATAACTAGCACGGTTGAATGAAAAAGCCCAACCACATACATCTATTCATAACATACCAAAGGCGTTGGTAGGATCACAATACATTCGGGGCTTATTTGGTACTTCAGGGAACAGCAGCGGGACAGATAACTCTGGTCAAAGATCACATCCCCTGGAGTTAAATTGGGACGGAACAGACGGTGCGGAAATCATCCGAAAACCTCGGTCCATTAGCGTGAACGTGCACACTCATTGATGCGCCTCGTTTCCTTATTGAGAGACCAGTTAAGCCTATATATTTAACAGATTTTCGTAGCACAAAACTTTAATTAAATTGTGTACACCAAGGCAGCAATCGATTACCACATTTGCCTGCGCTTCATTCGATTTTTTTTGGGCGGGTTGATCGCGTGGGAAGGCACCGTCTGCAATTTTTGGTTGGCTATTTTTTTCACGTATATTACTATAAAGAAATCGATGGCAAAAGCGATCATGCAGTGGATATAAAAAGTCTACACACCCCTGGTAAAATGCCAGGTTTGTGTGAGACAAGGATAAATAATGTCAAAACTTTTTCCACCTTTAATTTGACCTATAATGTGAACAATGCAATTGAAAAATAAACTGAAATATTTGAGAGGGAAAAATAAAAACTCAAAATAACCTGATTGTATAAGTGTGCACACCCATAAACTAATACTTTGTTTAAAAACCTTTTGATTTTATTACAGAACTCAGTCTTTTTGGGTAGGAGTCTATTAGCATGGCACGTCTTGAGGTGGCAATATTTGCCAACTCTTTGCAAGGACATCTCCCATACACAGTCCTCTTCAGATCACTCCACAGACGTTCAATTGGATTCAGGTCTGGCCTCTGGCTTGGCCATTCCAAAACATTCATCTCCTTCTGGTGAAGCCATGCATTTGTGAATTTGGATGTGTCTTTTGGGTCGTTGTCGTGCTGAAAGGTGGACTTCGTCTTCACCTTCATAATGGACGCCTGAAGGTTTTTGCCAAAATTGCCTGGTATTTGGAACTGTTAATAATTCCCTCCACCTGGACTCAGACCCTGGTTCCAGCTGAAGAAAATCATCCCGAAAGCATGATGCTGCCACCACCATGCTTTACAGTGGATATGATGTTCTTTGGGTGATGTGCAGTGTTGTTCAACCTTGGTTTCATCAGAACATAACACATTTTCCCACGCGCTTTTGGGAGACTTGTTGTTTGTTTTTGCCAATTTCAGCTGGGCTTGGATGTTTTTCTTCGTAATAAAAGCCTTCCATCTTGCCACCCTATCCCATAGCCCATTTATATGAAGAATACGGGAGATTTTTGTCACATGTAACACAAAGCCAGTATTTGCCAGAAATTCCTGTTGCTGTAGACCTCTTGGAAGCCTCCTCTTGGGACGTCCAGTTCTTCTTAATGTCTCTGTTGTGCAATTTTTGCTCCACTTGATGATGATTGTCTTCACTGCGTTTCATGGTATATTTCATGCTTTGGAAATTATTTTGTACCCTTCCCCTGACTGATATCTTTCAACAATGAGATCCCTCTTTGGAAGCTCTCGGCGGACCATGGCATTTACTCTGAGATGCAACTAAGAAAATGTCAGGAAATTCCTACTAGAACAGCTGAACTTTATTTGTGATTAATCAGAGTCACTTTAAATGATGGCAGGTGTGTAATGACTTCTATTTAAAATGAGTTTGAATGTGATGGTTAATTCTGAGCACATCCACATCCCCAGTTATTATAAGAGGGTAAGAGGGTGTGCACACTTATGCAACCACGTTATTTATAATTTCAGTTATAATTTCAAACATTTCAGTTTGTTTTTCAATTTAATTGTTCACATTATAGGTCCCCTTAAAAGGGGAAAAAGTTCTGACATGATTTATCTTTGTCTCATTATTTTACATCACAAAAACCTGGCATTTTAACAGGGGTGTGTAGAACATTTTATATCTAAAGAATCAATTGTTTTTATTCGACTAGTGTTTTCAGGCCATTTTCTTGCCTGCCAAAATTATACTACAAAATATGTAGTGTTAACATACTACGTATTCAATGATTCAGTGTGCCTTGGTTATATATTAAACAAATGTGATTCTTTCAGCAATATGATTTATTTATGGTAAGCTGCCAACCATCCAGGCACATGCAGGACTGTCTTCCTTCTGCCAATGGTCATCTTCCTCAGCCAACACCAGTGCCACAAATCTGTGATATGTGCCCCCCTCCAGGGTACATCTGTCTCAGTACAGCAACACCCAACATTTCCATGACTTCTTCAACACTGATAACTGTCACTTCCTGTTGAACACGTTTAAGGAATGCCCTGTGACAGACGTTACCAAAAAGAACAAGGAGAAAGAGGAAAAGAGACAACTAAGAATGAGGTGATGAATGGAGAGCAGGATGAAAGCAGTGAGGTTGTGACCAAGGAACCGAGAGTCAAGTATGGGAGAATCCCCTGTCCTGTGACGAAGGGGTCCAATTTACGAGGACAGAGGACAGAACCAGTTCCAACATTTCACAGAAAAGTAACATTAAGGGAGTTAAATTTGAAGCATTGCCTACACGAAAAACTCCCCCCGCAGAAACAAGGCGCTGTTTAGGTGACCAGATGATGCAGTTTGGTCTTTCACAAACTTGGGGCTAAAGCCCAGATGTCTAGTCTGCACAAGAAAAACCTTCACAATGAACAAATGACAGAAAAAAAATTATTCCAGTGGACCAGGATGTCAAGAATTCACATGACCTTAGAAAGAAGTCATTCTTCGGGGCAGAACAAGCAACTAATGATGCTGTCAATCGTTTTGAGGGATCCAAATAAAGTATCCACACTACACACCCAAAACCCCCTGCCACTCTAATCAAAGGAGTCAACTAACTTCATCAGGGGGAAAAATCCACAGTTACCTGACTAACTCGCCATTCAGAACCCCCAACCATCACTCCAGAAGAAGGCATCCTGGTACCTGCCTACAATGTTTCACATTTTCCAACATATACAGTCCCCTCCAAAAGTATTGGAACGGTAAGGCAAATGCCTTTGTTTTTGTTGTTCATTGAAGACATTTGAGTTTAAGATCAAAAGACGAGTATGAAACAAGTGTTCAGAATTTCAGCTTTCATTTCCTGGTAATCACATCTAGATGTGTTAAAGAACTCAGGACAGACCACCCTTTGTTTGAACCCACCCATTTTTCAGGTGAGCAGATATATTGGAACTTGTGACTGACATATGTTTCTTGTTGCCCAGGTGTTGCCTTTTAGGTAGATTTTTCAAACATTAAATAGCTCTGGGTGACTAAGTTTCCATCCTTGGTTTAAACCTATAAAGACTGCATTTCTTGTTAAAGAGGATAAACCAACATGAAGACCAGAGAGCTGTCAATGGGAGAAAAGCAAGCCAATGACAAGCTGAGAAAAGAAGGAAAATCGACCTGGACAAACATTGCACATTTGCAAGCACAACAATTTGGAATGTCCTGAAAAAGAAAGAAACTACTGGTGTACTGAACAACAGACATCGAACAGGTCGGCCAAAGAAAACAAAAGTAGTTGATGACAGAAAAATCATGAGAAAACCCCCAAAACATCAGTAAGTGACATCACCAATGACCTTCACAGTGCCGGGTGAAGGTATCACAAACCACTGTTCAAAGAAGACTCTGAGAGCAGAAATATAGAGGCCACACCACAAGATGCAAATCACTCATCAGCAGTAAGAATCGGAAGGCCAGATTGAAAATTGCAAAGAAGAACAGAGATGAGCCACAAAAGTTCTGGAACATATTGTTATTGTTAAGTGTGGAGAAAGAAAGGGACTGCTTATGTTCCAAAGAATACAAGCTCATCTGTGAAGCATGGTGGATGTAATGTCATGGCTTGGGTGTGCATGGCTGCTTCTGGAACAGGCTCATTCATATTTTTTTATGATGAAACTGGTGATGGTAGCAGCAGAATAAATTCAGAAGTGTACAGAAACATTTTGTCTACAATTTACAGAGAATTGCATTGAAACCTATCGGGAGGAAGTTCATCATGCAGCAGGACAATAACCCAAAGCACACTGCCAACAAAACAAAGGACTTCATCAGGGGAAAAAAGTGGAAAGTTTTAGACTGGCCAAGTCAATCACCTGCCCTTAACCCAATACAGCATGCATTTCACCTCCTTAAGAGGAGACTGAAGGGAGAAACACCCCGAAACAAACAAGAGCTGAAAGAAGCTGCGGTAAAAGCCTGGAATAGCATCACAAATGAAGAATGCAACAGTTTGGTGATGTCAAAGGGTCACAGGCTTGAGACAGTTATTGCAAACATGGGTTATGCCACCAAATATAAAATGATATTTACTTTAAGATTATTTTTTCCATTACTTTGCTCACGTAAAAATGCTGTGGTCTAATATAAACGATATGTCCTAAGTTGTTTAGCACATCTAGATGCGAATACTATTAATTGAAAGCTGAAATTCTGAACTCTTGTCTCACACTCAACTTTTGATCTTAAACCCAAATGTCTTCAGCGACCATCAAAAGAAAGGAATTTGCCTTGCCGTTCCAATACTTTTGGAGGGGACTGTACCTCCCAGGAAACTGGCTCCCTGTGCCCACCCCTGGACTCCCTGTACCTCCCAGGCTGCAGCATGCATCAGTGCCTATCTCCCTGTGATAGAGGGAGGACAGGGAGGACATGAGGAGCAAAGGAAACAGGGTTGGGACTAGAATGTGTTCATAAACAGGGAGCAGTACACTCTAGAGAACAACCTAAGTAACTCCACAGTCCCCATACTAAAGATAACCTTTATGAGTGCCTGGGGAAAACTCATGGAGAATTGTATTAAATAAATGTCAATTTTATACATTGACTGTATGACCAACATGGACAGTTGTGTTATTGTAAAGGCCACTACATGTATGTAAATGTTTTGCATTGTAATATCAGAACATGTTCATACAATCTGCAGTAATAGTGGAATTTTATATTTATTAACAATATTAAGTGACCAGTAACTATTTTGAGGGTAAACACAACAAATACTATAATGCAGATTTTATATTTATTTTAAAAAGAAACAAGACTGGCTAATGATTTCAGATGAAAAGCTGCACCCTCTCTGTTCTCCATCTGTGTCAGATAGAGATGTGATAACCTCCTTCTCAAGACATCAGATGTTTTTGCAAATCTGTAACATCGTATATTTCACTATGTCTTAAGTAACATACAATATCATACTAAATAGAGCCCCAGATGTACAGCTCCAGAAAAAATTAAGAGACCACTGTCTCCAAACCCAACGCTAGGGCAGAACAATGCAATGCAATACTATTGTTGTATTTGGTGGGCCCTTGGCCCATTTCCAAATAGTGGATGGGAATCATTGATGAGTAAGGCAATTTGGAGAAAGCTTGCAGTGATCTCTTAATTTTAACCCATCTGTTCCTCACTCAAAACCATTATTTTGGAATATTTTGGAAAAGAAAGAAAAAGGGGCAGTGGTCTCTCGTTTTTTTCCGGAGCTGAATGTTTGTTATATAAAATCCAACTCTGATATCAGGATGACAGGAACCAGAAGAATTCCTCGCATCACACTTAATTCAAGTGAGAAAACAAAAAAAAGCACTGAATAGTGTGGGAAATCATTATGCCATCTAAATAACCATGAAATATTGTTCATATATCTAATTATACAGTTTTTACTTTTCTTAACCAAAAGTGACTGTGAAACCTTGCAGCACAAGTTGCTTTTATAATGGACATTTGATGTTTTTTTATTTCTCAAGTCAATTTCTATACTTAGGCAAACCTAATGTCCACACTGACATGAAACTTGCAAATATATAAAAGAGCAATCAAACAATTGACTGTAAACTATAATTTAGCAAACACTTCAACTGACTTAGAGACTCCAGGGCTTCTAAACACTTCCATAAGTGAGGAGCATAGTAGACAAAATTAGTTTTCCCTAATTCTGAATAAGCATACTGTATCTCATAGACTAGCCAGTCCTGCGAGCGTGTTTGATAACTGTTATTTTTCCACTGCATTTTGGAATTCAGATAATTTGGAAGTGTCATCCAATATCTGGCATTTCTGGAAGCCAGAAAATAACATCCAGCCGAAGTGTATAAAACACAAGGATGTTTACAGAAGTTTGCACCATTAACAAAAAGTAGAGATGTATGAGGTTCTAATGCTGGTGCTGAAGACAGTAAGCATGTATAGCAAATCACCATATTCTGGAACCAACAATTTAAACTAATGGTACTATTGTGTGTCTAAATGTCTTGTTTGTGTCCAAAATGAATGCACTTTCAGGTTTATAGTGCAATGTCCACAAAAAAGGTTCTCTTAAATGTGTCTGCTAAGTTTTGACTGCTATAGTTATCATTAACAAATTCCTGTCTTTAACCCATATATTTAGTTTATTGTGTGAGAGTGAGCAATGTATTAATAAAGTATATATTCAATTTCAATTTAAAATGATAAATGAAATAAAATAATGCAAAACTGTGGGAGTTGACCAATTCAAAATCCAATGTCAATACATGCTTTACCGGACAGTTGTGAAGACAGTTAAAGAGAAACAAGACGTTAAGAAACATGGCTTTCCCAATGATCAGAAACTAAGCTGTGGTCAAAGCTAACAGCATTATTGATAAATAGTCTTCCAAGACAAGCTGAGGCACTTCACCCGGGCAGGATGTGACTTCTAATGTTCATATGTTGCATTTTCAAGTAGGATTTCACTTGAGAGGTATCATAAAAGAAAGAAGGAAAATAAACTGGCATGTGGCAAAACACTTTTTTTGAGATCAAACCTTTACTTATCCATGTTTAAAACACTATCAAAGACATTCTGACTTCTCAGTTTAGGGTCAAATTTGTAATTGAAACAAGAGGAAAAGTATTTATTTGAAGCATAAAAAGACCCTAGGGTGTTGTACCAAAATTAACCTTTCTAAAATTTCTTATGTGTTCAAGTCCTTTATACTGTGTCTTGAATATGAAAAGCAGAGGATAAAAAACAACTTTACTATGATTGCCAATCACACTACAAGGTTCAAGAATTCTAAAGGATATAAATAGTAATGCACACAATACAAAAATCACAAGAAAACAGTGTACTGATATCCAATTATCATTCAAGTAAATCTTCCCTAGATTTCAAATCATGATTAAAGGCAATTTGCTTTCACCTGACATCAACTGAATTAATTATGTTACTAATTTTGGCAATGGCTTTCTTACTGCCACTCAAACTGTCAAACTTCCAGATCAAAGTCTTCTCTTCACAGCTGAAAATGAGACTTGCTTACTTTGACCATTGTTAAGCAGTGCTTGAAACTATTGTCCTGTGAGCTTCCTATCAAACAAGTTGTGGACCTCTTTGTCAGTTTCCTCCAGTTTCCAAGTGCCTTTTGATGGTGTAGGAAATGATACTCACTGACACCTTGGCTTTCTTTGCAATTTTGGGGGGAAAGATCTTCACTTTTAACGGTTGTAATGGTTTGTCTGTCGTTTTTAATCGCATTATAATAGCAATTAACTACTTCCTGTACAATACTGTCCAAATAATGTTTAAGAGAGTGTAGTAACACAGTCTGTTCCAACATTGCTTATATACAGACAAAGGGTTTGTAAGTAATCAACAAAAGTTGGGCCATCTTTAGGAATTGTTAGCATACACATTCAAGTTTTAGTTAGCTTCCATTGCTGGAGAACAGCTGTTGTTAACCAAATATCTAAAATGTACATTCTTTTTCAGTGTTTGGAAACTTTTTATTAACCTCCGACAGTTTACAGCTTATTTTTGGTCCATTGCAGGTTATGCACTGGACTTGAACTGGTTAAATTGAAAAAAAAAATTGGTAAAATGCAGGTGTATATTTTAAGTTAATAATCCTTGGTTGTCTACCATCAGATTATTCAAATATGTAATTGCAATCTCTAAACATATTTTTGTTTTGTCTAGTATCACTATGTAATGCTATAGGGCTATTTTCTCTAGCATTTTGGCACATTATTTCTTAGTTCTTGCATGGTTAAACATTTCATTTAGGAATATTGCAGCAAAACAATCACTGTTTTTAGCATTGACAAAAAATGTAATCTTTTGGGGGCCAGTAATAAGTGACAAAACAGGTCACTGATAGAACTGACTGGTCCAGGTAATTCTTGGTTAATTTTAGGTTTTAGACAAATCTGGTGAAGTTGCCCAAATCTCCTGACATGCCTGTCAGGAATCAGTTTTAAGTCACAGAGGGATATTACAAGAAACAACATAATGTAATTCAGTAAATATTCGTTTAATACAGTATACAGTTGTGCTCAAAAGTTTGCATACCCTTGGAGAACTGGTAATATATGTACCATTTGTAAAGAAAGCATGAGTGAGCAGGTCTTTTTTTTTCTTATGGGATTCACATTCAACTATAGGTCATAACAGAATGGCACAATCATAAAGCAAAACATGACAACAAAGAAAAAAGTTCAAAAGTCTGTATAACCTTAGTCCTTAATATGGCGTATTGCCCCATTTAGCATCAATGACAGTGTGCAGTCTTTTGTAATAGTTATCTATGAGGCGCTGGATTCTTGCAGGTGGTATAGCTGCGCATTTGTCTTGGCAAAATGCCTCCAGGTCATGCAAGCCTTTATTTCTCCTGAGGATACCTGTGGATTTTTATTTGAACAATTTTTCTGTCAGTTTTGGCTGAAATCTGTCATAGTCTACCTGATCTTGGCATGAGATCCCTGAATTTTCCACTTCGTAATACAGTGTCTTGCAAAAGTATTCACCCCTCTTGGCATGTTTCATGTTTTGTTGCCTCACAACCTGGAATTAACATAAATTGTTTGAGGATTTGCATAATTAAATTTACAGAACATGCCCACAACTTTGAAGATGATTTTTTTATTGTGAAGCAAACAAAAAATAGGACAAAATAACAGAAAAAGTCAATGTGCATAACTATTCACCCCCCTAAAGTCAACACTTTGTAGAGCCAGCTTTTGCAGTAATCACAGCTCCAAGTCGCTTTGGATGAATCTCTGTGAGCTTGCCCCATCTTACCACTGGGATTTTTGCCCATTACTCCTTACATAACTGCTCCAGCTCCTTCAAGTTGGATGGTTTGTGCTTGTGAACAGCAATCTTTAAGTCTGACCACAGATTTTGTATTGGATTTAGGTGTGGGCTTTGACTAGGCCATTCCAACACATTTACATGTTTCTCCTTAAACCACTCAAGTGTTGCTTTAGCAGTGTATTTGGGGTCATTGTCCTGCTGGAATGTGAACCTCGGTCCTAGCCTCAAATCACACACAGAGTGGTTCAGGTTTTGCTCAAGAATATCCCTGTATTTAGCACTATCCATCTTTCCCTCAACTCTGATCAGTTTCTCAGTCCAAGCTGCTGAAAAACATCCCCACAGCATGATGCTGCCACCACCATGTTTCACAGTGGGGATGGTGATCTTTGGGTGATGTGATGTGTTGGGTTTTCGCCAGACATAGCGTTTTCTTTGATGGCCGAAAAGTTACATTTTAGTCTCATCAGACCAGAGCACCTTCCTCCATACATTTTGGGAGTCTCCGACATGCCTTTTTGCAAACTCAAAACATACCATTTTGTTTTTTGCTGAAAGTAATAGCTTTCTTCTCGTCACTCTGCCATAAAGCCCAACTCTATGGAGCGTACGGCTTATTGTCTTCCTATGTACAGATACTCCAGTCTCTGCTGTGGAACTCTGCAGCTCATCCAGGGTTACCTTCGGTCTCTGTGCTGCATCTCTGATTAATGCCCTCCTTGCCCAGTCCGTAAGTTTTGGTGGGCGGCCGTCTCTTGGCTGGTTTGCTGTTGTGTCCTGTTCTTTCCATTTGGTTATGATAGATTTGATGGTTCTACTGGGGATTATCAAAGATTTTGATTTTTTTTTGTAACCTAACCCTGACAACATTGTCCCTTACTTGTTTGGAGAGTTCCTTGTTCTTCATGGCAGTGTTTGGTTAGTGGTGCCTCTTGCTTAGGTGTTGCAGCCTCTGTGGCCTTTCAAAAAAGGTGTGTATATGTACTGACAGATTGTGTGACACTTAGATTGCACACAGGTGGGCATCATTTCACTAATCATGTGACTTGTGAAGGTATTTTTATGGGCTTCATAACAAAAGGGGTAAATACATATGCACATGCCAATTTTCTAAAAATTAGTTTTATGTATATATTTTTCTCATTTCACTTTTCCAACATAGACTACTGCGTTCTGATACATCACATACAATTCAGATTAAAAAAACATTGAACTAAAGGCTGTAATGCAACAAAATAGGTAAAAAGCCAAGGGGGGTGAATGCTTTTGCAAGGCACTGTAAGTGATTGAACAGTACGGACAGGCATTTGCAAGGCTTTGGATATCTTTTTATATCCTTTTCCATCTTTATAAAGTTTCATTCCATTACGCAGGTCTTTTGACAGTTATTTTCTGCTCCCCATGGCTCAATATCGAGCCTGCTCAGAACATCTTCATGAGAGCTAATAAACTCATTGACTATTTATAAAAAGCCACAGGTGTGGGAATGTCACCTTTAATTGCCACTTTCACCTGTGTGTCACCTTGTGCGTCTGTAACAAGGCCAAACATTCAAGGGTATGTAAACTTTTGATCAGGACCATTTGGGTATCATTATGATTTAAAAAGGAAACAAAAAATGATGTGATGATAAATGGCTTCATATGATCACTACCCTAAATAAGACAGATTTGCAGTCATATTTTCAAGATCAATGCCAAAATGTCACCATGTATGCCAGGGTATGCAAACTTATGAGCACAGCTTTATATTTTTATACATATAAGTTTGGGGTCAAGAAAAGCACATTAATGGTACATTAAATAACATCAAATAGAACCGAAATACAGACAATGTTAATGTAGTAAATTACTATAGTAACTGGATACAGCTGATGCTTAATGGAATATCAACATAGACGTACAGAGGCCCATTCTTGTGTTCTGTGCACTACTCCCTTCACAGAGCAAAGCAAACTGGTTCTAACCAGAATAGAAAGAAGAGTGGGAGGCCCCAGTGCACAAATGAGCAAGAGGACCAATACATTTGTGTCTGAGAAACAGATGCCTCACAGGTCCAACTGGCAGCTTTAGTAAATAATCCCTGCAAAACACCAGTCTCAATGTCAACAGTGAAGAGGTGACCTCAGAATGTAGGCATTCTAGACAGAACTGCAAAAAAAGCCATATCTCAGTCTGGTCAATAAAATGAAAAGATTAAGTTGGGCAAAAGAACATAGACACAGGACAGAGGAAGTTTGAAGAAAGTGGTATGGACAGTCAAATCTAAGTGTAAGGACTAAGGATCACATAACAAAACATGCGTGAGACGCAGACCAAATTAAAAGATGTTGTTTGTCAAGCATGGTGTAGGCAATATGATGGTCTGGGTTGCTTTGGTGGTGGTAAAGTGGGAGATTTGGACAGGGTAAAAGGGATCTTGACAAAGGAACGCTATCACTCCATTTTGCAGTTTCATGCCATACCCTGTGGATGGTGCTTGATTGGAGCCAATTTCCTCCTACAACAGGACAATGACCCAAAGCACAGCATTAAACTATGCAAGAACTATTTAGGGAAGAAGCACTCAGCTGGTATGTTGTCTATAATGGAGTGGTCAGCACAGTCACTGGATCTCAACACTACTGAGCTGTTGTGGGAGCAGCTTGACCGTATGGTACCAAAGAAGTGCCCATCAAGACGATCCAACTTATGGGAGCCACTTCAGGAAGCATGGGTTGAAAGCTTTTCAGGTTACTTCAACAAATTGACAACTAGGAAGCCAAGGGGTGTGCAAGGCTATAATTGCTGCAAATGGAGGATTCTTTGACGAAAGCAAAGTTTGAAGGACACAATTCTTCTAAGTGTTAATTGTGTTACTACTCATTGGTTTAACTGTTTTTGCTGGTGTTAATTTAAGTATTATAATGTAACTGCTCATTGGTGTTACTGTTCCTGCTTGTGTTACATAGAAGTAGGCCTATTAATAGTGTTACTGGTCACTAGTTGGAGTTATTGTTTCTGCTGGTGTTACTGGAAATGTTAATAGTGTTAGTCATTGGTGTAGCCATTTCTGCTGATGTTAATATAATTGTTGCGTTAACGTCACTGGCGTTACCCGCTGTACCACTGTAACAAAATGTGTGTAAATGATCAGGCTTCTACGCAAAATATTTTATAATTAATAAAATGTTAGGTCTATGATTACATATTTTAATTAAACAGTAACATTTCAATATAGGTTGCCGGAATTGTCATTTAAACTTTAGGTAACGTCCGTTAAAAACTAAATTAATGAGTAAATATGAAAATGCATGAAGCTGCTCATTTATACTATTCTATTGTTTTACTATATTGTACATTTAGGTAAAAACTAATATATTCTCTTTTATTTCAAACGGCCGGTCAAAAAACCACAAGTTTCGTAAAACAACACGAAAACACATCAGGTTGTTAAGTTTGCAACTCTACAGGTAATTACTGCGTTTCCTTTGTCAATTAATTGTAAAAATGTTATGCATTATTATGATCAACATCGGGGGTTCTTACCTGTTTGAGAATACATAGTATCTGGCAGTAAAATGACAAGGCAAAAAATGAGTTCCGAAACTATTTTAAGTTTCATCGTCCAGGACCCAATGTTGCCTGCAAAAATGACCACTGACAGATCACTGTTTTATCAAGGTCCTCTGCTACACAAGTGTACAAATCGGCTATCTTCGGATTTCCAGTAAACAGTAAAACAAAGTAGAATACGTTTAAACAAGGGAAATTCGGATATAAAACTGACAGTCCAAGTCTAAAAGAGCTGTAAACGTACTGGGGAAGTAGGTATGTTCCGCAGCACACCGGACTGCAACGCGTGTCCACAAACTCCGCGAGCACCAGCAGCATCAGAAGGGGCGTCCACTGTCCAGTAACGGGACACCTTACCTCCACCGTATCAACCAAACTGTCCATACTGTTTGGTAAAATGAGAGAATTAGCAACCGGAAATTGCTGCTGGTTCTTCATCGTTACCGGTGGGGGACATTCTGTTATAATGATAACCTAATCGTTTGAAACCAGACATTGGGTGACAACTCTGGTCACTGACTGGTGCTCAAAAGGTGCTCTTGGTAGAACCTAGTATATTATTAGCTAATTCCTGATATAAGAATTTAAGGAATATGTGAGTTAACAGGACTATAACACATAAATAGGAAAAAGAAAGACACATGATGAGTCAAATAGCTTTCGTGGTGGGATCATGAAATCATTTTTATATGGAATGGGTTAATCTACCAAAAACGTTTTGGAAATCATGATTACATTTTATGTTAACACCTGACAACTTCGACGACTCTTTGTAAGCACATGACAGGTGTTTTCCTTAATCCTGCAGTGAACTATAGGCCTAATCCTGCAATAGGCTGTAATTAGACACATTCCACTGGCTACACCCATGTAGTAGCAATAAAGTTGAACTGAATAACAGTCAGTGTGTAAAACCTAGAAAAATCTGTAATAGCTTTCCCTAGTCATCAAGAAAATGTGCTGTTTTCTCTGTAATTCACCAGAGACAATCTATCATGGTGATAATGATGTCTGTCCACAAATACAGTCATGTGGTGTTTGGTCACAACTCTAAACCACTAAACCAGATTTTCAGACTGTATCTTTCAGAAAAAATACTTTTCTCAGCCTCAACTGTATCTTTCCATGTTCTCTTATATTTTTCAGTTCAGTGTGACCCCTAAAATATGATTACTTGCAATGTCCAGTCATGTCAGTGAGATATACAAAAGAGTCAGATGTTTCTAAATGCTACACTTTTTGAAAATTGTTCCCCATAACACCTATTGTGCCAAATGTTTGCCATTTAGATGGGCTTTGATGAATAGAGGAATGGGCAATATTGATTTTGAATGGTCCAAAAATATTTTTAACAAAACAATTATTTCCTGGAGGAAGGTTTCCTTGACCATTTTACGTAGGGCCATATCCTTTTCCCTTTCAGGCATCGGGATGAAAAAGAACACTCACTGTTAAAATCTTAAGTTGCGTTAACCTATGGGACTCTGGAAACTAGCAGGTAAAATGTAGACATTTCCTTGCATACAGTCTCTCTCCCATATAAAGTAATTTGGTCCAAAGGATTTCTTTGATCTTGACCATACATTCCTAATCTGTTTGTTTTAGAAGTCAACTCTTGGGTTTCAATAACTGATCAAAGCAATCAACAAATACATTTTGTTGGCGGTACAATAATTCAATCTGATCTTAACAAGTGACCCGAATCTGTGCAACTTCCCCCCAATTACAATCAGTTTTGCATGCATGAAATTGAGAAAATAACAGTACTTCCATAAAGATTTACCTCCCATTCCCACTGGAAATCAGATAGCAGCTGAGCAAACCATGCAACAACACCTGGATGTAGCTGCCTTGACCTCCCCGTTCACAAACCCTGATTGCACAAGCACTGCATAAAGCTTCTGAATAGTTAGGGAAAATAAATGTTTTACATTTACACTGAAGCAACGGATTTGGTATTTATATCATTCACAATCAAATCTCTGTAAAATTCGTCACTCCCACATCCAATATTACAACATCATAGTGAAAAACACGCCAGCACACATTATTTTTACTTCACTCACAGAACAAAACAAAGGCCGCTGAAGTGATAGTATATAGACAAAACAGACTCGGTGATTTGCGGCAGCAGAGAAAGTAAATGATAGGTCTGGTGGCCTTCCAGGGCCGTAGACTGACTGACCATGTCCGTGCAGAACAGTGGTCCAACCCACACGTGTCCAGACATGCTCACCTGCCCTGCCAGCAACTGGTTAGAAATGGAAGATTAACACTTTCACAAAATCACACACAAAACAACAGCCAAAAATAGTACAATGTGATGCTCATGAAAATCTGTTACCAAGGTGTACTAAGTGGGTTGGTGTATTGATATTGTCAATGATTATACAGAATCAAAGGATAAGAAGGAAAACAATGTAAATATTTGTATTATTTTGTTTTTCACTATGCATTACAGAAGTGAATAAACATGGCCTCACTTCTGGAGAAACATGGTCTAGCTTCTGCCCAGTGAATAACAGCCTTTGTCAAAATGCCCCAAAAGGAGTTTGACGACTTCATTGTTTCTAACTCTGACTGGACAGCTAGGTAAGACATTGATCCTGCAGCCTAATTCATGCTGCATCCTATTTCCACACAATCATAATGTTTAAATCAACCCTCAGGAGAAGGATGAAAGAGCCCCTTGATGAGATGGGCTGGAATGGCTGAAACTGGGACTCACACTCACAGCTCTCAAACAACGGTAAAAACAGACAGCGTGTCTTGGCATTCAGTCAGAGGCGGGTTTTAGCCAAAGCAGACAGAGGAAGCGTTGAGCTGGAGGACTGGCGAGGGAATAGGAAACAGCTTAGTAACGAGCCCAGCAGTCTATAACCATTTCCACAGCCCACCACCTACACCATCGGCTGCCATTTTTCGTTTGTACTCTCCATCTGCATTGATCTTGAATTTGTGCATTTTCTTTCCGCAGGTACAGCTAACAGTTATCTCTCTCATTTTCTCATCATCGTCTTGGCCATTGACTTGTTTGTATTCAGACAGTGCAGCAATTAGGTGCCATTGACAGCACTCTGCTTTGTCTTGGGGATGTGTCCAAACAAAGGTTCAACAGAAGCCGCTTAGGTTGCCATAAATGAGAGTAGTTATAATGGCGAGCACTATTCTAACACACAGCTGAAATGGCAAAGGTTGAACTTAGTGATCTCTGTCAGCTTTATAGGGGCATTAGGGTCAGCTCCTTCACACGGGCTGTATTTCCTATATCGGGTTTCCTGTTGCCTTTAATCTCTCCTTAAAACTAAAATGGCCACCACAACAACTGTGTGGATAAACTCTCCCACATGAAGATTTGTATTTTTGTTAGGGGATCCCTTATGGTTTATGTCTGAATCTAATAATTTTCAGCTGTGACCTATGACCTTGTCTATGCTAATACATGAGGTTCCATCCTCAATTGCCAAAGGAAATAGCGATGCTATCTGGAGAAAAATAATCACATTTTTGGCCAGTGTTAAAATTGACCATTAGAGGTTGCTAATAGCTAGTCATTATGTTTAGTAGTTCAATGAACAGGGCTGATCTGGAGAGTGGTGACCCGAATGAAAGAAATAGTGATGAAGATAGCTCCAAATGATATGATGGTATACATCACAATGTTCAAAAACATCAGTTGTTGCTAGAGGATGAAGCTGACAAAGCCTTGAGATGTGACTAGAGCCATTTTACAAACACTACTAAAAATTGATTGAAGGGTCTACTCATTTTCCTATTGGGCGGGTAGTTACAAAGTTATAATGAAAGGGGGAAATGTATTGTGCAAGACAGAACTTGTTATGGACTGTCTGACTTGTCTGGGAGTTTGAGTTGGTAAAATGATATCCATGTAGTTACAGTAGACATAAAACAGCAGTCTGATTTTGAGAATGGAAGCAAGTCAGGGTCTGGAAGAAGCATAATCTCTGCGTGCCATGTCGTGGCCTGTCTCTAGAGGGTTTTACTGAAGAATTAATTATAAGTTGTTTGTATAAACAGGGACAATGTACTACAAAACAATCATCTCAAAACGCTTGAGAAAAGATGCGTTGTACCAGATTTTGACAACAGCTAATTTCTGTCTGCAGTCGGGCAGGTAACATAGAAATGAAAACAACATTAAACACAAAGACAACACCTACTATTTAAAATTAGTCAGCATAAACTGTGGTCAATGCACAAATACGTTTTCACACAAAACTCAAGAGATTGCACGTACATTTTCTGACTGCTTTTTATTGTCTGACACCTTGTAAAAAATAGCAACAGCAACAAAAAAAACAAATGTATATACTTTATATAATTTTAATAATAATAACAACAACCAGCTTGTCATTTCATCTTCAGCCTGAACAACCAACTCCATATATGCTTTGATCTCTGTTCTAACAATAAAATGTTGTACCTCAAGTGTTGAGAGGAGTTTCCTCTCTGGGGCTATAATAAGAATAAAAAGCTCCACATAATCCCCCTTCTTGGACAGGGCTGGGCTATTATTATGCATATCAGATTGTTGTTGTTTATTACATTTTCATATGTATTCTAGTGTGAGCTATGCTAAGATGTTCTTCTTGCAGAACAATAAACCTAATTCTGATTAATTGCTGTTTCATGTCAGAAATTTGCCTAACAATAAGAGCCATATAGCAACCAAAGTAGTCACAAGATCCTGACTCTGCAATGTATCTCTGAGCAAGGCAGTTAATCCTAGTTGCTCCCCAGGTCATTGCTGTTCTTCAATTTACCGGGTAAAATAAAAATAAAAGAATACATAACTGCTCAAGTCACGGTGATACATGGGCCTGAAGCCTTTACTACAGGGAAATGAGACCTTGGGTTTTGCTGGACAATTTGGACAATCTAAGTGGCTTCCCAATCACTCAACTAGCAGCATATTCAAGGCTGTAAGATAGACTGTGTTGGTCAGTTTAATGCTACGAAAGAGTGCCTAAGACAGCTGCACCACTGGGGAGACCCAGAAAACTTTAATCTGTCAGGTAAATATGAATCCATCAATTGCATGACCTACTAAGCAAGTAGGCCATACAGTATGTCATGAAAAAGGTCCTCAGAATTTAAATGAAAGAGTGAAAGAACACTGATGGAATACAGATCAAGGCATATTTGCTGTACCCATCCATGCAGTTTTATGCTACCCACACCCAGACACTTCAACTGATTTTGTCAACACAGTACATGCAGTTGTTTTTACATATAGTATGTACTGCCATCTAGTGGTAATGTGGTATATTATTTACCTCACTTTCACCTCACAGCAAGTAAGCTTGCTGTAAAACTATTTGAGAAATAATTTGAAATTCTCTCTGTCTACACATTCTATGGTGTCACTCAGAAATTGAGTAATTGAATGCTGTGATGTAGGAATTTTCACATGTGCAAACATTGCTCAAAGGTCATTAAAATGAGTCAGAATCTGACTGGTCCTACTGTTTGAGGGGTTGGATATTGTTATTAAAAGAACGCATTGTTTCTGGTTGCTAAGTTCCTGTTTCACTTTTTTCCTTAACAGTCTCCCGCTGTGTTGAATCCTTTTGCTTATTCTTTATGTAAAGTCTTCAGACCCTTGTCACTTAGCAACCACTTTTATTGTATAAGCTCTTGCTCCCTGTGTTGTCCATAAACAGCACAACATCACATTCAAGCTTGAACTAATTCCTGCATGTGTGTCATCAAAAGAAGAGAAAAAGAGGGATATCCAAGGTAAGATTAAACATCTTTATCCCTAGCAAATACCATTTAATTATTTTGGACTTGTTAAATGATAATGCTTGTAATACACTTTAGAGAGCATTCTAATTTCAGTAGGCCTTATTGTTTTTACTATGTTTTGCACCCAGATTTACTGTCACACAGATGCAGGACCGTAATGTCACTATGATTTCCAACAGTTTTTTGGATCTTTCTAAATCAGTTAATTTTAATAAACAAAAAGTTTTTTCTGCCAGTCAAGACTTGGCCAACGTAAGAAGCCAAGCGTTCATCCCTCCACCTTCTCTACATCAAGTTGACCCATGGAACTTGAAGCCACCTGATTTCTCCCCTAAACTGTACATATCTCAGAGAATCCATTTAAGGCGGAAGATAAAAAGCACACGGGAATCCTCACTGACACTTGACTTCAGGGTGTCGGACCTCAGAGTGGACAGAGTTACCTCCAACAATCTACTGCCTGTGATCGACCACAGAAACAACACACTGCCAAAGTTCAATACATTGTACAAACCGCCTTGCTCCTTAGAATCAAAGCTGATATTCGTTAAAACAGGGAAACATCCTCTTGTGACTTATAAGAACCCTAAACCACATAACTTTAGAACGGTAAGGTGCCGGAGCAGACCATATACCTAACACATTCTTAAAATAACACCAGATAATGGTACAAACTTCTTGCAGTATTCCCTTTGAACACCAGATGGCAACAAATATACTGACATCTATTATGCTAAAATCATTTGCATTTTTTTTTTATTTCAGCTTGCTGATGACATTCCAGAAATGATAACTGCAGCTGACAGAGATCCTGGTGACTTGACCTTCAAATTGCAGCACCTGATTACATGTGAGGTATTTTTCCCTGAATATTTGTGTAGACACTCCAGTATACTGTAAATACACTTCTTCCCAAACATCATCGAATACCACGCAAACAATCATCTCATCAATCAAATCAAAGCTACGTCCATGACCATTTACAAACGTGATGTCTGTACTACACAGGTAATACACACCAAGCTCAACATATCCTGCTGACTGTGATGCTGATTTCCATTCTATTCCAGTTAGTGGCACTGGCAGCTCAGTCACACATATCTACTCAAGGGACGCTTTGGGGAAAATGGACACCTATAAGCCTAAAGAGCCCAGATGGGATGCCCGGCTCACTCTACCTAAGTTGCCGTGGCCCCCAAAATCAGCCTCCTATACGGTGAGTAGGCTGTTATGTCTAGCCTGGACCCCCACCGCCAGTTTTAGACACTCTATCCAATAAAGTGCAAAGCAAACCAATACTAATTATATTCTGAAGCATTTTGTTCTATTCAGAGGCACAGGCGCAGACGGGGAGTGTACAGTGCTTTCATGGACAGAGTAGAAGAGAAGATGTCTATCTCCTCGAAAACCGGTTGAGAATTTGACCTCCAAAATCATCTGTTGGGTTCCCAGCTGTGCAGAGATGGATGCCATAGTAACAAGTCCAGTATGTTAAATCAGAAAATGTGTTTATTCTGGGTGTGTGAAAGGAATGGTTGAAATAATAACATTGACAGATCTGAGACTATTGCAAGCAAACTACTTCATTACTGTAAATCATGCAATTATACAATGTAGGCTTTGTGAGACCATTGTGTTAAGTTCTTTTTTTTTGTTCATGAACGTAGCCGTTTTGATTTTGTCTTTTGATTTAGAACACAGCTTGTCCTTTGGTATTATTGTTTTCACTTGTGTCTTGTTTGCCTCAACTTGTGTCCCTTTTTAAGTTCCTCCTGCCCCTGTGTTTCTTGTCAGTTATAATATGGATGCCACATGTCGTTTATGTGATTTTCCTGAGATGAGCAATAAAAAGTCTGTTTGTTCCTGAGCCTTTGTTTGTTCCTGAGCCTCTGTGTCCTGATACCTCCACTCATGACACATCGCTCTGATACTTTGTCTATATAGTATATCAGTGCAGTGGTGACTGATAAAGGGAGTGCGACTGACAAACAGGGGCTTTCAAAAGTATTCACTCCCTTGGAATTTCTCACATAATATTATGCAATTATATATATTTTTTATTTCTACTACATTTTGAATAATTTGCAGATTTTATTTTTCAGTTTTATATTATGGACTCTTATGTCGATCGGTGGCTAAACTGGAATTGGGATTTTATGTTTTTATTATGCAATAAAATTTGATTGATTCAAGAGGTTGAATACTTTTGAGAGCCCCTTTAGGTACAGTAACTCATGGTAGAAAAACCTTGGGACAGCCAGTGTTATTTAAATAAATGCTGGATGTCTATTGTGATGGCAATTCCATCGATTAGTACTATTTCGTTAGCAATGTCTGTGTTTTTGTTGGAATGTGTTCCAATGCATCCAATGCATCAACAATAAGCAACAAGCTAATGTAATACACAAACCTCTATGTACTGGGAAGCCGCAACTGATTTTTGAAAGGAGTATTCACTGACACGTGAAAGACGCTTGAAAACGATTCAGTAAAAAATACTGCAATAATTTAGAGCCCAGAGATATAGTTCTAATTAGAGGACATGAGAGGTACGGATTTGCAAATAGAGAGATACACACAGATACAAGGTCAGTGCGATCTCTCTTTTTGCAAATATTAGATATTAAACTGTTAATTGTTCTAAGAAGATTTGGTCTCTTCACCTTCTCCCTAAGAGTTTTTATCAGTGAATTTGCCATCGCACTACACCAAGAACCACTTTTTTTTCTGCTGGGCAGTGATGAGACATTGATTGGGACATCTAAATTAAAAGCTGTAAGAATGGTCTTATGCCAAATCAACCCTAAATCTTACACTATAATATTTTAGTAATTTGTATGATAAAGAAAATGAGTCATATGTTATGCTACATTAAAAAAGTATCATAATAAAAAATCTCAGATATTAACAGTGATGGAAAAAGACGCTTGTGAAAAATATTTCATTCGTTCATAAAAATAGAGATCAAGGTCAGGGTAAGAACTAGGTCTCTTGAAAGCAAAAACATTTCTTTCATCTACTTCCTTATGTCTGAAACACAAGCATCCAGGATAGGTAATTCTGAGGCTTGTTACGAGGGTCGCAGGGAATCCCAAATGGAAACCCCTCCTCTAACCATTCTGGTGGTGGCGGTGGCAGTGTCTCCTCGGGGGCTCCCTGTGGCCCAGGCCCCCTCGGAGGAACCTGAACAGGGGCATGTAGCCCCCCCCAAAAAAATATTTAGGGAGGCCCGGGGTGGCGGCAGGCACAGGGGTGGCGGAGAGCCGCGGAGAAGGCACGGGGGCAGGCCGCGGAACAGGGGCATGGAGGGACAGGATGCGGACTGGACCAGGGGTGATCCCAGCTAGCCCGTACCTGACGTCGTCGTCGTCATCGTCGTCATCGTCGTCGTCTGGCCCACCGCTCGCCTGGGCTTAGGGGTTGCTCCTCGTGTAGCCAGTCCTCCCAAGGGAAAAGGAGGGGTCATCTCATGGGAGACGGTAGGGGTCCTCCTCGGGTCAAAGGAGGAGTCAGAGTCCGGCCATCCGAGGAGTTCCCCTACCAACAACCTCTGCTGTCTCCACTGTGCAGGTTGGGTCATTCTGTCACGAGGGTCGCAGGGTATCCAAAAAGGGATATGGAGGCAGATGCAGGGGTTCAGGGAAAAATTTAATCAAACTAAATACAAAACAAAACAGAGTGCCGTGCACTACTAAAAACGACAAACGGAAACTAGGGGAGCAGGAGCAGACGGACATACGTGGCGTGGCGTGGCGTGGCGTGGCGTGGCGTGGCGTGGCGTGGCGTGGCGTGGCGTGGCGTGGCGTGGCG
>JACXGJ010001973.1:0-73289 GCA_016801105.1 Esox niger
TTTGCTGGCAAATGAGGACGAGTGGCTTATGAGCCGGTTCCGACTTCCTCGAGCCGTCCTGTTGGACCTCTGCGGTCTTTTGGCCCCCGCGTTACAGAGGAGCACTCGGAGGCTACAGCATTTACAGCGTCTGCAACCTTTTGCCACTCAAGTGCCTTTTTGGCATTAGTTATGCCCACACTGTGCCCTCCAAACAACAATTTTCTCCTCTTTTCCACCTCGCCAACGATAACTTTTACTTCACATTGAGTGAAGTTACGTTTTCTTGATTTCCTCTCTATGTTCGCCATAATTTCGCAATCTATGAATATTAACTTGTGGGCGTTTCAAGGACTATTTATGGGCAACTATGGGCGTGACACGAAGCCGCAAAAGTTGCGCAACATTTAGAATTGATTGTGATTTATTAAGGAAAAAATGCGTAGGATGTGCGTGCGCACGGTTTTATAAATCCGAATATTTCTGTGCGTACGCACGTCCTATGTTTCATCCGTACGCCATTTCTGACGCAAATCCTACGCAAAGTTTTATAAATGAGGCCCCTGACGTCTAAAGTAACCCCAAGGGAAACCTGCAATTCCTTGTAGATTTGGATTTCCAGTTTTGACGTAGCCCTATACCCCACCTACACATCGCAAAATTATCTTTTAAACGTTCTTTCCTTTTTACTCTACCTCTCCAATTTCCTGAGATTTTTACCATCTTTCCCAGTACATTACAATTTTTTCAATTCCCTTGTAAAATACTGTGGACTGATGAGAGTAAGATTGTTTTTTTCGAGTCCAGGGGTCATCGACAGTACGTCAGACAATCCCTGGTACTTAATTCAAGCCACAAAACACTGTGAAGACAGTGAAGCATTTTAGAGCAAAAAATCATGGTATGGGGATGTTTTTAATATTACAGTTTTGGGCCTATTTATGGTATACCGGGGATCATGGGTCAGCTTGAATACGTCAAAACACTTGGAGACTTTATGTTTCCGTATGCTGAAGAGGAAATGGCCCTGAAATGGGTGTTTCAACAAAATAACAACCCCAAACACACAAGTAAGCTAGCAACGTCTTGGTTCCAGACATTAAGTATTGAAGAAATGGAGTGGCCAGTTCAATCCGCTTACCTCAACCCCTTTGGAAATCTGTGGGGTGACATTGAATATGCAGTGTCTAAAACAAAACCCAAAACTTCTCAGGAACTGTGGAATGCCTGTTTCTAGGTGCCAGAACTTGGTAGACTATCAAAACATAGGTTATGCAACTAAATATTAGTTAAGTACTGTAGAGTGAAGTTGGATCATAAAGAATTTCTTCAAAATGTATGTATATAATTCCATACTCTCGATGTCATGAAAGTGGGACATCAAGAATTTGTTCTGGACTATCCTGAATTCCACATCGTGTTGCAGTCTAACCTTTTACCTTAAACTGGAATAGGTACATGCTATGGTGTATACTGGTCATTTGTAGTCAAGCATAGTTTTTAGTAACTGTCAGGCATTTTACCATCTGAACTACTTATGACTGGCATATATTATACATTTGCTATAAATTTGTTCTATGAAAAATTGTCACATATTTCGGTTTAGCCATATTATTTGCTGTAATAACTCATTTGCAGGGACAGACCGGCCATCTGGCAATGTTGACAAATGCCAAAGGGGCCGGAGCATGTTTTTTGGGGTGGGCTGGACAGATCTTTTTTTAAATATATATATATAAAATTATATTTTTACAGTCTTGTGGCGCATAGAATGGGCTTTTCAAGACTTGACCAATTTCATTGTGATTGTAATAATCCATATTAAACATTTCTCCCAGTCGGCAATGGCTGGATTGGTTAAAAGATGGGCTGGCCCGATCAGAGGTTGTCAGCCAAATGCCTCATTAGAGAGAGTGCATCACTGTCAGCGTTTTCGTTCGAGAAAGGTGAAGCGCACTGCGGAGTCGGTAGGTTTAGGTTAATTTATAAACCTCCTGTAATAATTGGAAAAGCCTAAAAATCGTTGAACACCTTTAACCGTAGTTGGGGTCGGCCAATTACGCACGGCATCAATGTGGTGCTCCTCCATAGCCATACCCGTGCGCGAGAAACGGTACCCCAGGAAGGACATGCTCAGCGCGGGTAGCCGTGTAAATCAAGATGTCGTCAATATACACAAGTACCCCTTCGCATAACATGTCCCTGAAAACGTCGTTGATGAAAGATTGAAAGACTGATGGAGCATTCATTAAACCGTACGGCATCACTAAATATTCATAATGGCCAGAGGTAGTACTGAAGTACTGTAGTTCCATTCGCCCCCTTCCCGGATACGCACCAGGTTATAGGCACTCCTGAGGTCCAACTTTGTGAAAAAGCGGGTCCCGTGCATTCTCTCGACCTCCGCAGAGATTAAGGGGAGAGGGTAGCGGAACGGGATGGTGATCTTGTTCAGCACCCTGTAATCGATGCACTGGCGCAAACCACCGTCCTTCTTTTTCACCAAGAAGAAACTCGAGGAGACCAGTGACTTGGAGGGCCTAATGTATCCCTGTCCTAACGTTTCCTCAACATACGCGGACATCGCCGCAGTCTCGGTGCGGGACAGGGGATACACGCGACCCTTTGGGAGTGCGGCTTCATCTAAGAGGTTTATAGCGCAATCCCCCAGCCTATGAGGCGGTAACACAGAGGCCTTAGCCTTGGAGAAGACCGCGGCTAAGTCCCTGTTTTTGGGAGGAATTGGGCACGGCAGGAGCACTGTCCAGACTTTCCACCGTGGTCGAACCCACGGAAACACCCAAACACATACCTTGGCACTTCCGCGACCACAAAAGGACCGAAAGGACCTGACGAGACCAGGAGATGACGGGGTCATGGAGAGACAGCCAGGGGAAACCCAGAACTACAGGGAATGTGGGGGAGTCAATAACGTGAAACGAAAGGGTTTCGCGGTGTTGGTTGCAGGTGATCATGAGGAGTGGGATAGTACACTCCTTAACAAAGCCCGACCCTAGTGGCCGGTTATCTAATGTTCTCACAGGTAGCGGGCTGGTGAGGACCTGAAGGGGAATACGTGCGCGTAATGCGAAAGCCCTGTCGATAAAATTCCCAGCAGCGCCTGAATCTACTAGCGCCTTACACTGGGAAAACAACGAAAAACCGGGGAATTCAACAGGGACGGTGCAGAGAGTGAGTGGAAAAGCGATCTGTGAATGTGCATGAGCTACCTGGGGTGATGCGGAAGTGCCATGCCTGTCGCTTCTGGAGACAGAGAAAGAGGGGTAGCGCGGAGCAGCGGAACCGCCCCAGGGCTTAGCGGATCCCCTCTGCTCTCCTCCTCCTCGCCTTCTGCCCGGGAGTGCAGCCGTACCCAGATCAATGGCCAGACACTTTTTTTTTAAATTACTTAAGTGTCATGGGTCAATAGGAATATAGCATGCATGTATTTAAAAAAATATGGTGTGTTCACTGACTAGGATGTTGCTGGAATCAGTACAGCCTGAGTCCCCTGGTCTTCTAGTACCAGTGCTGTGAGGAAGGATGCTAATGTAGGCCTAGCAGAGACAGGGAGGAGTATGATAGAGACAGGAAGAAAACAGCGATACACACATTTATTTTGGGTTTGTAATTAACTCTAGAGGGGAACACATGACAATAATCCTATTTTAATTTGTGCTCTAGAGTTAAAAATAATTGTGAATTATAACAAGGATAATCAGACAGAGAAACAAATTTCACAGAGTGAGAACAGAGGAATAAGGAGATTCATACAGACAGACAATGTTCACCGTCTGAGAACAGAGAGGATGAAGGGGAGTCAGACAGACAGTGACTACCATTGAATGACTGCCAAGACAGTGACAGCAGACAAAATGAATCGACAGAGAACACACAACAGCGGTACAACAGACACAGATGAACAGCCATTTATTTTTTTTACATATTGTATTGTAATTGTGCATCTGTCATAAACATGTGCTCTTTAAAATGAGTGAACAATATCTACCTGTCACTTATTGATAAAATATTGAAATAACTACTGCTTATATATAATTTTAAAAGCATTACCATCTATAGACAAATGGTAGTGAATGCATGTGTCCGTGGGTGGGTATGTACATATATGGTATTGTGGGCTTGTGTGGCTACAGCGCCAGGGCTGAATATTTGTCCCAGTCCGCCCATGCTCATCTGGGTCTTCAGGAGGATGGAACTGTAATTGTAATTGATTGTACGGATTAAATAAAAATGATAGGTGTTTTAAACAGTGTTCCATTGTTTATCCATTTAAATGACATGTTTTAATCTGAAATGTGGCAAAGAGCACCCTTTCAACATTAGACGACCCTCTATTATTAGCGTTCCTGAAAAAAAGTTAGGATTTAGGCTTAGTTTTGGTATAGGACTTTAAAGATTGATTTAAATCTGGAATATGTAATAATTGTCACGCTTTAATATTATATTATTGTCACGCCCTAATATTTAATAATTGTCACACCCTAATATGTAATACTTGTCACACATTAATATTTCATACTTATCACACCCTAATATGTAATACTTGTCACACCCTAATATGTATGAATTGTTACACCCCAATTTGTATGAATTGTCACACCCTAATATGTATGAATTGTTACACCCTAATATATATGAATTGTCACACCCTAATATGTATGAATTGTTACACCCTAATATGTATGAATTGTCACACTCTAATATGTAAGAATTGTAACATATCGCATGCCTACCACATCTCCCCTCCCGCTGCAGCATTCACTATGGTCAACATAGTACCTCATACTTTTCACACTTCTAATAAAATCGATCCTGCTTGATGTCGGTAAAGATCATGAAATTCTGGTTCTCACAGATACTTCATAGAAGGAACCGATATTTAATAAGAATAATTACATTTTGTTTTTAATATTTATAAAACATCTGTGCTGAGATGAAACAGATTGTAATTATTCGTTGAATTTGTGCCAACATGATATTCCTTCTATTATTACTGTTTGGGATTGAATTGGCATTGTGATTAGAAGAAATTAGAAATAAAAAAATTGAATTCAGCTGTACTCATTATGTTAAAATGGAGATCAACTGCACTCCAGTTTTAGTATCTTAGAGATCGTTATAAACTGTATTGTGAAGTAGATCTGCTTCATTGCACAAATATGTGCCAACATCATATTCCTAACATTATGCTTTCTAAAACTCACATCTTTTCACAGAGTAAGGTGTACTTTTGGGGTCATTGTCCAGACTAGCTATTTTAAATGAACTGAGCTTAGCTGTAGTCCAGTGCTAACACTCTGACATCCATGGACATATGCAGCAGAGACCTGGTTTAAATATCCATCTCTACCTTTCACCTGTCTCCACTTCACCTGTCTCCCTGATTCCTTCTATTAAATAATGCCTTCCAAACTGCCAGTTTTAATGAATGCAATAACTGGAAGATATAATGCCTAAATGACCAAATTCACTTAATATATCATATTTAGCCAGAAATGGTCAGTAGTTTAAGAGCTTTTGTGTTTGGAAAGATTCCTCCAACTAGGCATTAAAATCCCTCTAGACAGTACTAACTGCCTCCAATATCACATGTTCGGAAACTTGCATCAAATCATTCCAGACCTTTATCAACAACTTCTAATTAGAATTGCTAATGACAACATTGTTTTCTGGTAATAACCTGTTAGGAGTCTTTCGAGCCTCAGTCCATGGAGACATGAAATGTCACCAAGTCCCCTAAGCTACCATGATCAGATGTTTGTCTCAAACTCTACAAGTCCCAGGTGAGTAATGATCAGCAAAAAGCAGATCATTGCAATAAACAAACACCTCATACGATAACATTGGTCCATTTTAAATACCTTGGGTCATGACATTAGGCTGGGACCCTTGAGTACCTGGTCCTTCTATGGGTCCCATGTTTTTTCACCAGTGGACAACTTGTTTTTCACACCAAAGACTATAATAAGGACTTCTAGCACTTGCAAAGTGGAGTAAGACACATCTCATCCATTCACTGGGACATTGTATTGTATGTAACCATTTTCAAAGGACAGCAATCATTCACAGAATTAATGAGTCCTTTATATTTTTCCTGATGAATTGTATAACTTATTTTTGTATTTAATGTGTGTTCTTTTTTATTTGATACTGTGTTTTAAATGGTTATTGTTAATGAGTCAGTTCTATTGTCAGCAACTGGGATGAACGGCAACTTCTCCACACTCAACATGCGCCGAGACGTATTTGAAGAGGCGTTGTTCAAGAACCTCACAATAGTTATTTTTGGCCTCATTATCAATTACATTAACGGAACACTTTTGTACACCTTTTTCACCAACGTGAACTTCCACAGTGACTCCAGGTACATCCTTTACATGCAGCTGATCATCAATGATAATGTCATGGTGTCCATTATGGTGATCTTGCATGTCTTGGTCTATGTTTGCCCTACCCTAAATGTGTTGGTGTGTATAGTTCTGCTTCTGATTGGTGAGAACACCCATAAAAACACTCCTTTAAACTTGGCAGCCATGTCAACTGAACGCTTTGTAGCCATCTGTCACCCTTTACAGCATCCTTTAATCTGTACAGTGTGTAGAACCTACATGCTCATCGCCTGTATTTGGGTAGTGGGGGCCATTCCCGGCTTCATCAATGTCATTATAACCTTTGTCTTCAAGCCTTTGTCATTTTTCTCTTCTGGTAGAATGTGCTATCATATAAATATCTTTCAGTCAGTTCACAATGATAATACAGACTGGGCTAGTAATATTATTTACATGTTTTTTGTGTGGATCACACTGATCTACACATATTTTAGAGTGGTGTTTTCAGCCAAAGCTGCCACCTCAGATCCAGTTTCATCCAGAAAGGCCCAAATGACTATACGTTTGCATGTTGTGCAGCTATTGCTCTGTATGCTGTCCTACATCACCCCTCTCATGGACACTGCCCTTACCATGCTATTTCCAGACTTCCGCTCAGTCATACTGTTCTGCAATACCATTATAACTAATATTTTACCCCGGCTGCTCAGCCCTCTCATCTACGGCCTTAGAGATCAGAAGTTTAAAAAGTACATGAAAAGGTCACTTCTTTGCAGGAAAAATGTTTTGACAGTGAAACCTGAGACCTAAAGCACTGGGGGCTAATTCAGAGGGGTAAAACCTGTGAAAAATAGATACTTTAAAACCATGCCATTGTGACCCACATTCACAGGTACACTTTGACCGGTTTTAAATGTTTGTCGGCACATAAATAATACTGTAAATAATGGAACCATGTAAACATTGATATGGTGGGTTGGATTTAATCCCTCAATATACAATTCTGTTTTTCTTCAGAATGTTTTTGTCTAAACAAATAAAGTGATGCCAAAGACATAAAAAAGTGTCTTTGTGTTCAACTGTACCTGCTATTTTTGCTTTATTGTAATCAAAACATTTGATATGAATTAAGTTATTCAATGTGAGGCTTTATTTACTTTTTTTACTGCTATTTAAATGTTTTTAGGTGCCATGTAAAACATGAATATTAAAGAGAATATGGGGAAATAATGTAGTTAGCTAAGAAGTGTTCAACAGAGATTGTTACCCCTTTAAGTAATATAGCGCTGCAATGTGGTTTTGACCTTTACTCTAAACAGAACATTAAAGAAAAATACTATATTCCTTTCAAATTCATCATGACCAAAGATGTTTTGATCGTGTTTTTATGGGTTAATCTATCTAATATAATAAAAGATCAAAACATTACTCCCATTTTGCTCACTGCTAATTTGTTTGCATATTAGAAATATCCCAATGGGACATTAGGCTATTACCAACATTGCCTCTGTTTACATTGATAGGAAATTACAGTGAAACAAATCTGTTCTTTCCATTAATTATAAAAACCTATGGAATTAATGAACTTGCTGGATAGGAGCACGGCTAAATAACTTGAATATAGATTTGACCTAATCACTGATCAGTAGCAAATCAACAAAAGGGGATTTAAATACACATCTTGAATTTACAAGTAATTGTATACATCTTTAACGCACAAAAATACCAATAGCTACTCTTTATTTACACAAAAGGAGAATGAACATGCAAACACACTGCAAACAGCATGGTGGTTTTACGTTTACATACACACCGATCAGCCATTATGACCATCTGCCTAATATTGTGTAGGTCCTCCTTTTGCTGCCAAAACAGCCCTGACACGTCAGGACATGGACTCCACTAGATCCCCTGAAGGTGTGCATGGTATCCATGGGATCTCCATGGATCGGACTTGTTTGTCCAGCACATCCCACAGATGCTCGATTGGATTGAGATCACCTTCAACTTGTTGTGTTCTTCAAACCATTTCTAAACCATTTTTGTTTTGTGGCAGGTGGCATTTTCCTGCTGAAAGAGGCCAATGCAATCGGGGTATACCGTTGTCGTAAAAGTACATGGTCTGCAACAAAGCTTGGGTAGGTGTTGTCAAAGTAACGTCCACATGAATGGCAGGATCCAAGCTTTCCCAGTAGAACATTGCCCAAAGCATTACACTGCCTCCACTGGTTTGCCTTCTTCCCATAGTGCATCTTGGTGCCATATGTTCTCCAGGTGACACACACGCACCTGGCCATCCACGTGGTGTGAAAGGAGACAAGATTCATTAAAACCAGGCCACCTTCTTTCATTGCTCCGTGGTCCAGTTCTGATGCTGACATGCCCATTGTAGGCACTTTCGGCAGTGGCCAGGGGTCAGATTATTAGATTCAACCATTGCTTTTCGATTTACAAAATAGTTCACATTGTTTTCTTAAGCAACAGACTGATTGGAGTCATTGTTTTTATTACTGTATCGTATCACTATTAGCTAGCCATCTAGAGTACTCTTTCTAATTTAACGTTTTGAATGTAGTGCAGCAACCCTGTTATACCTGTTGTTGGTTTGGAGGTTAGCTAAGGTAGGGAACTAGTTTAATGATTTGTGGAGTTTCAACAGAGAAACTCTTTTTAACAATGTTTAAGAATGCAGATGTTTACCAACACCACATCTTGGTACATGTATAGCTTAGTGGTGTAGTGGTTAAAGACAGCCTGTCACATAGGAGACACTGGTTTGAATCCAGGGAGGATATCATTCATCTTTTTAAATTGTGGGCTGGCCAAACTTTCCTTTGTTTTACAAAACTAGATAACTTCAAAGACATTTCATTGGTTTTCACTGCTAAGTTGTAGTTCCCACCATATTTCAACCTTCATTAATATGAGCATTTATGATTTGCAGCTATTTGTTATGCCCAACCTCTTCCTTCCCTGGTTATGCCCCCTGGTGCCCCCATGTTGGAAAATATGCCGCTAAGTGCCCTCTTGGATGCCCCTATGGTAGATAGAACTGGTGGTCCAGTGTGCAATAAATTGTTCCCTCAAGGGTGCCCTTTCATTACAGGAAATGTGATGCAGTGATCTAATGGGCGCCCTTCCAATGATACAATTGTGATGCAGTGTCCTAATGGATGTCCTTCCAGTGAAGAAAATGTGATGCAATGCAATAATGGACACCTTGTCAGTAGAACATTTGTAATGCAGTGCCCTCATGGGTGAGGACATTTGATTGTGTCCTAGTGGGTGCCCTTCTAATGGAGATAATGTGATGCAGTGCCATGTGGGCTGCCCTACGTGCCAGAAATTGTGTTGGCCTCAACGTGCTCCTGCATGCGAGACAATGTGTCCTCATGGGATGCCTCCATCATGGAAAATGACCTATTTGTGCCTTCTATCTAATTTTTCACATCTGTTTGTCAATAAACTCATCAAGACAGTTTTTAGGATCATTAGCATGTACAAGTTAAAAAGTTAGCATGGAGAATTTAAGTATATCTGTCTGTAACAGTTTATTGGATCCAAAAGTTTGCAAATGAGTTAGAATCATTTCTTGGGTGCAGTTCCCCTTTATGTTTGGTTCAATCCTCACACACACACTATCCATACCCCCTTTAGAATGTTCAGGTGTTAGTGGGTTTAGTGCAGTTTGAGCTGTAACATTAGCATCCCACTACACAATGTGAGGTAGGTTGCATAGCAATATGTTTTACATTTAAATCAATGGAACAATTGCATTTTACTAAATATGCTTCACTAATGTGTGTAGACTGCATTTTCAAGTTTGTTTGTATACCATGTTATACAATAGGCTAGAAGATGCCTTGCTAGGCAAATAGTTAGCTAGCTTAGCAATTTATATGCTAAATGGTGGACAAAGTCAAATCAAGCACCAAGTGTAGTAATATATTTCACTATTATCCTTACCTAAGGGATTAAAGGGAACTAAATGGAGGGTAAATTGCACAAATAGTCTACAGTTTGAGTTTAAAGTTGCATCTACTACACTGATTACAGAATTCCAAGGAGAGACAGAAAACTGAAGAACATTAAAAAGGATCTGCAAAATGCTGCTAGAGGCAGGTCTTCATTAAAATGTTGCATCCAAAGCTGTAACAGAAAGGGAGATGAAAAAGATGAAGGTAGTTTACATGACATCCTCTCAAAGGCAGTAATCCCATAAGCAAAAACCATCCATGAAAGAAATGCCAGAGGGCTAGTGCTAGTGATTTATAACATGTATTTTTTTGCAATACAGTTTTTGCATTGCTTCTGCTCCACCAGATTAATACAGTATAAACAGTGAGGATGAATACAGAGAGCCAAGGGATGTCAGGTAGATAGATTATGAAAATGTCAGGAGAGTGATGGTGGTGGAGATGATAATGATCAAGATGCCAGGAAGTGAACATAAAGATAGCAGGGAGAGAGATTATGAAGGGGAACAGTCTGGAGTGGACAGAGAGCCAATGTTGGCATTAAAATATCCAACTGATCCTGCACATGTTCAAAATCACAGCATATATTACTCTGAGAGATATGTGGAGTTCTGTTGCTCTATTGGGCCATGTCAACCAGTTCTAAAGTGTGCCAAGACAGAGGTGCACTCATTCCACAGGAAGCAGTACAAAGGAAACCAATGGCTTGAGTACTCTGTGGAATATCTTCTGTTTCAATTGCACACTTTTTGAAGCAGGAAAAATATCTAAGACAGCTTGGCAAACAGTGATGGTTAACAACTGGAAAAAGGGCAACAAAAAAAAGCAATACAAAGAAACAGAAGCACATGGAAGGCATGGTAAGATGGAGCAACTTCAGACAGAGTCCACTGGACCAAGCTTTTGAGAGGACAGGCATGGAAAGCAAAGCAAAAAAAGAGCTAAAGAAAAACAGAAATAATGGACAGGCTAGTAGATATAACATTATATTTCGCAAGGCAAAATGTGTTCAGGAGTCATGATGAAAGTAGAACATCTTTAAACAAAGAAAACTTTCATGAACTTGTTCAGGTTCAACCCATATATGACTCCAACATCAAAATGCATCCTGATAATATTAATCACATCCTGTCCCAACAGAACCAGAAAAGAAACCAGCCAAGCCTAGCTCACCTGGCCCACAATTAAATGTGATAAAAGTGGTTACCACACTCACTGGATTCAAATCTGGGTCTCCCACGTGAGTAATTGGGTCTTTAAAATAGCTTGTGGCAAAAGCCATACATTACATAGATGTTATTTGTGGTGGAGGTAAACTTAATAAGAAACAAAATACTTTAACGTGGTGTGATGTTAACGCATGACAAAACGATCTTATGTCAAGATGCTATACTGACACTGTATCGACACTATAGCACTGTGGTGTAGCGGTTAACAGCTTATAAGCTAGTAACAGGCTGTCTAGTATTTAACTTACCACTTGAACTTAACACAGCCAAAACTATTGCATGGCCTAAAAGCGTTCATTTTTCTTTCATTAGTGAATTACATTGATACAATAACTAACAATATAGGTGACAATAACTGACTTTTGTCAAGTGAAAGGATGAGAGAATCATAGAAACTCTTACTCTTTTACTGCCCAAGGTGTTTTGTCCAGACTAAATTGCCACAAAAATCATGCATGGATGCGTAATTCGAAAATCCACCAGACATTGTTGCAAAATAAACAGTTTTATTTTAGGCCTACTAACGTAGCTACTGAAGGTTGTAGCCAGTGAAGAATTTGTCTATCCAGAACCAAAAAGCATGCACAGATGTATACTTCAAAAATCCACCAGAAATAGTTGCAACATAACCGCAAACATCTTTGTGGCTTACTATGATGTAGATACTGAAGGGTACAGCCATCAACGTTTTTATCTATATGGCGTAAAACCTAATACAGAATTTGCTTGGACTGTGACGAGATTCGAACGCGGGACATATCAGTTGCAAGTCCACATCTCTAACCCCTACAACTTCCTCTTCATCTTTAGCTTTTTAACGGACGATTGAAGAATGTGTGCCAAAGTTGCCTGGTATTTGGAACTGTTCATAATTCCCTCCACCTTGACTAAAGCCCCGGTTCCAGCTGAAGAAAAATAGCCCCAAAGCATGATGCTGCCACCACCATGCTTCACTGTGGGTATGGTGTTCTTGGGTAATGTGCAGTGTTGTTTTTGCGCCAAACATACCTTTTGGAATTATGGACAAAAAGTTCAATGCATACATTAAATCCGTTTTTGTTAAATAACTTTTGGTGGAATTTTTGTTTTGTTTGTGTTCTTAATTTGGTATTCCTGACATGTGACACCATGGAAATTGATCTCACACTTCGCAGGACTGCAAGAGCCCTTACTTAATTTCAAGATAGTGTTCCAACCATACATGTTTACTGGAGCTCTTTGTTCCAGCCCTACTGTGCTCTCAGTAAAGTCAGAAGTCTCCGTCCTGGCACACAAATGATAGAATCACCTTCCCCTTAACTCTAGGACAGCAAAGACCCAGGCCATTTTCTGAGACCCAACCTTTTTGCAGAGGAAGGGGTACTTTTGGGGTTGTGTTGTTGCCCCACCCAACAATGTTAGGATGAACGCACTGTGCATAGCTGGGTGCCATTGGAAACACTCCCAGCTCCATGGACATAATGACGCGTCTCTCCGTCGGAGACTAGCCTAAAATATCTCTCTACCTTTCACATTTGTCTCCACTCCACCAGTCTTTGATTACCTATGTTATTTAAATCCTTGCAAAAAAACAAGGCTTTAGAAATTAAATTAAAAAACTCGTAGGTACAGACGACCGTCTGCTAAATGACCAACATCAATTAATAAATCATATTTAGCCATAAAGAGCTGTTCAATTGTTTGGAATCTTGACAACTTCCCTCTATCATCTCATTCAATCCCTCTAGAAAGCACCAACAACTTAAAAAGGCAATTGAAATTCAGAAACTTAATCAAAACATTAATGACCTTCGTCAACAGTTTTATTATTAGAATAATTATTATTGTCATCAATTTATGACAGCAATGTATTCTGTAAATAACCAGTTATGAGTCTTTCAGGCCTCAGTCCATCGAGACATGAAATGTCACCATGTCCCCAAAGCCCCCATGATGAGATATTTGTCTTGAACTGAGTAAGTCCCAGGTGAGCACTGGTCTGCAAATAACATATTGACTAACAATAAACAAACACCTCACACCGTAATGTTGGTCGATTTCAAATAACCTGGGTCATGACATTAGACTAGGACGTGAGTACCTGGTCGTTGTATGCATCCCATATTATTCACAAGTGGCTGACACCAATTACTTTAATAAGGCCTTCTAGCCACTGTAAAAAGGGCTCTCATCCTCTCAGTATTTTATTCTATGTATCAGTTTTCTATGATCACTTTAGCCATGAATCCTTAATTCTGTTAGATTTTCCTTGATTAATTTAATAGCTACTGTATATTTATTGAATGCCCCCCACCCAATATTGTATTTAGACACAAAAGTACTATTGTAACTGATCCTCACATAAATAGGTGGCCTTTCAATCAGTTCTATTGTCAGCAAATGGGATGAACGACAACTTCTCCACACTCAACATGGGCCAAGACGTAGTGGAAGAGGCGTTGTTCAAGAACCTCACAATAGTTCTTTTTGGCCTGATTATCAATTACATTAACAGAACCCTTTTGTACACCTTCACCAACGTGAACTTCCACAGTGACTCCAGGTACACCCTTTACCTGCAGATGTCATGGTGTCCATTATGGTGATCTTGCACGTCTTGGTCTATGTTTGCCCTACCCTAAATGTGTCGATGTGTATAGTCCAGCTTTTGATAACCGAGAAAACTCATAAAAACACCCCTTTAAACTAGGCAGCGATGTCAAGTGAACTGGCTTTGTAGCCATCTGTCACCCTTTACAGCACCCTTTAATCTGTACAGTGAGTAGGACCTACATGCTCAACGCCCATGTTTTAGGTTGTGGGGGCCATTCCTGGATTCATCAAAATCATTATTACCTTTGTCTTTAAGCCTGTCATTTTTCACTTCTGGTAGAATGTGCTATCATATAACTATCTTTGTCAGCTGCCACCTCAGATCCAGTTTCATCCAGAAAGGCCCAGATGACTATGTTTGCATGTTGTGCAGCTATTGCTCTTTATGCAGTCCTACATCACCCCTCTCCTGGACACTGCCCTTACCATCCACTTCCCAAACTAACGCTTGGTCATACTGTTCTGCATAAACCATTATAACTAATGTTTTACCCCGGCTGCTCAGCCCTCTTATCTACGGCCTTAGAGATCTGATGTTTAAAAAGCACATTTCATTGCCAGAACTTGGTATTGCAAATGACAAATTAACCTACTGAGTCTTGAACCACTTGTAAAGGTCACTTCTTTGCAGGAAGAGAGTGATGACAGTTAAACCTGAGACCTAAAGCACTTGGGGGATAATTCAGAGAGGTAAAACCAGTACAGAGATAACATTCAAACAATGACAGTGACCTGTCCTCACCGATACACTGACTTTTTTTTAGGAGCCTGTAAGCAGAGGATTAATAATGTAAATAATACAAATTTATAAACATTGATATGGCAGGCTGGAATGAATCAAAGCCTTTCAATTTCATTGTCCATTCAGAAATGTTAAAGTGAGGGGAAAAAAGTGTTTGATCCCGTGCTGATTTTGTACATTTGCCCACTGATCAGTCTATAATATTAATGGTAGGTTTATTTGAACAGTTAGAGATAGAATAACAAAACAAATCCAACAAATAACAAATGCCAACATTTTTAAATAAGTATTCAACCCCTCTGCAAAACATGACTTAGTGGCGAAATCCTTGGTTACAATTACAGAGGTCAGACGTTTCTTGTAGTTGGCCACCAGGTTTGCACACATCTCAGTAGGGATTTTCGACCAAACCTCTTTGCAGACCTTCAAGTCATTAAGGTTTCGAGGCTGACGTTTGGCAGATTTTCTATGTGATTAAGGTCTGGAGACTGGCTAGGTTCTTGAGCAACTCGTTTGTTGCCTTGGCTGTGTGTTTTTGGGTCATTGTCATGCTGGAATACCCATCCACGACCCATTTTCAATGCCCTGGCTGAAGGAAGAAAATTCTCACCCAAAATGTGACAGTACATGGCCCCGTCCATCGTCCCTTCGATGCGGAGAAGTTGTCCTGTCCCCTTAGCAGAAAAACAACCCCAATGCATGTTTAGACAGTGGGGACAGTGTTCTTGGAGTCATAGGCAGCATTCCTCCTCCTCCAAACACGGCAGGTTGAGTTGATGCCAAAGAGCTCGATATTGGTCTCATCTGACCACATCACTTTCACACAGTTCTCTGAATAATTCAGATGTTCATTGTCAAACTTCAGATGGGCCTGTACATGTGCTTTCTTGAGCAAATGGACCTTGGGGGCACCTCAGGATTTTAGTCCTTGATGGCGTAATGTGTTAGCAATTGTTTTCCTTAATGTCTTGGAGAAGATCTGCAAAGAGGAGTGGGACAAAATCCCTCCTAAATGTGTGCAAACCTGGTGGCCAACTACAAGAAATGTCTGACCTCAATGCTTGCCAACAAGGGTTTTGCCACCAAGTACTAAGTCATGTTTTGCAGAGTCATCAAATACTTATTTCCCTCATTAAAATGCAAATCAAGTTGCAAATGCAAATTTTTAACATGTTCTTTTTCCTGGATTTTTTGTTCTTATTCTGTCCCTCACTGTTAAAAGAAAACTACCATTAAAATTATACTGATAATTTCTGTCAGTGGGCAAACGCACAAAATCAGCAGGGGATCAAATACTTGAAATTCTACGAAAACAAAGCATTTCATTGCAATAACTTATTGCAAAGGACAAATAAAACTTTTGATCTTTGAACTTATTTTGTCCCTCACTGTATTTGCAAAATGTTTCTAAAAGAAGCATACAAACAAGATACATTTCGATAAAAAATACATGATTTTTAGGGATTTTGTGTACAATCCCACTTCAAATTATTACAAGATTGATTGAAAAAAACATGACTACTCTCCCTCTTCCCTCACTGAATAACACCAGAATAGTATTAGTTACTCCAGGGTGGTTTCGGGTACTGTGTCTTAAGTAAGCATGAGACTACACAATTTAATATTCCAAGGGGATATTAGGATATAAAAAAAATGCAATTCTTATTTAAAAAAGGAATTACATTTTAAAAAATACTATTATTCTACTATTTCAGTCTGCATATTCTATGGATTTATTATGAACATGTCTGCACTCACTGGATAGGAGCATCTGCTAAATTACTTAAGACAAATCACTGATCTGTAACAAGACAACAAAAGGAATTTAATCATACATTCACATCATACATCCACATTTACCAGAAATGACACATGTAGGTTTAATGCACAAAAACACTAATATTTTATTTCAGTTTTTTCTTTTTTAAACCAAAGTTGAATAAACATAACTCACTGCAAACAGCATGGTGGTTTTATGTCAAAATACATCTTAATCAAAACTTCAATCAAAAGTTGCATTTACAAAGTTCCTTTTTTAATAGCACTTTTCAAAATTTTACGTTTTTTTTGGTTTGTTTTAACTTTTTCTTCCTTCAGCGATTCCTTTGAAGTGACCTGAAATACAAGTCATATGAAATAAAATATTAGATTAGATCTAATATAATATCTAACTTGTGTTTCAAGTCACTTATATACTTAGGAACTTATACTTAATATAGTAACGGATCTGTGTTTCCTTCACACTTCAAACAACTCAAGTACGCTTTGACATACTAACTACATTTGACCTGACCTGAAGGGGTTCTTTACTTCTTAGGGGAGTTTTCCTTGGCCTGGTGGGCTTGCAGCACAGCCACCGCCTCCTCCACCTAGAACAGAGGAGATATTGGAGAGAAAGAACACAGGGGTTAAAACCAGCATTTACCACTGGATTCTGTCTGAGCAGCTGCAGCACTAATTGTGCTAGGGGTCTGGATGCAATACTAATTTGGGTATTTGCTTTCAAACATGTTATTCCGGTGACGTTTGGACAAAGGGAAAACAGTTAACTTTTTTCTTTACTGTGACTACACATGAAAAATCTTGAGGGTTGCCTTTTCCAGTTTGTGTGTAATAATGAATGTGACTTCTAGATGATCCACATGGTCTAAATTTTGATAGAGAATTCTAGGAATCAAAGCAAAGCAAAGACATGTTTTCTGTAGGTATAGAAAACACCAACAGACCGGCTACTTCTTGGTTTTGGGCTACTTCTTGGTTCCGTTGTTAAACTGTTTGTCAGATATCAAGTGTATTGCATAAACAAAACAACAACATAAACAAATCTATCTACAGAGGAGAGCTACAGAGTTGGACAGTGCATTGCTAAACCATGATTAACTGAGCGGAATATATTAAGGATGCTTCCCTTAGGATTTGGAAGCTTAATGGATTGTCACTATCATCTCAAACCAACTGTAGCCTTATTAGATGCCCGTGTCTGTGGCTATTGATGAGTGTGGTTGTGATATCCCACAACTAGAAGTTGTTCTAGGATCTCATATCCAGATGCTCAACAGAATAACAATCATGAATCAAAACCAACATTAAATACCTTTACAAAACAATACACAGTTTAAGAGGAGGGAATGTGCCAAATTTAAAGCATAAAAAAATGGCTCTCATACCCAAACATGTTGGAAATCGCTGCACATAGACAGTTATGCATAGTAATTTTCCAGCTTTCTGTTATGGTCCATAAATGTGTTGGTTAATGAGCAACTGTCAGCACTACACAATTAAAACTCAACCTTAATTTTAAATTGTGCTTCTAAATATAGTTATCTGCTACTTTGTTGCTCAGCTTGTCCTACTTTTTTACTATTATTTCAACTAAGGGGTTAGTGAATCCGCATAGGACATTAGTCTAAAACAAATGCACTGTGGTTAATTAGCAAAAGTATTTTGCTCCCTCCCCCTCTACAACAGACTAAGCAAACGCACGCAGTTAGTAGTGGGGATATACAATTTGTGGGTTAGCATGAGTTATTAGGATGGTAAAGTGGTGCTGCACTCACCATGATGATTCAGAAATTGTTCTGTCCTTGCGGATCAGAACTAGGATTCAGTTCTTGTGGCATTCTCAATTCCAAGCAAAAAGTAACATGGCATATTGCTCAAATTCCCCAAACATTTTGAGTCGAAGCCAAAATATCAGATCAAATGCACCTAAAAGGCTGCAGAATACTGCCCTAATGGAGGCAACAGCACAAGAATCTCTTCCACAGACACTTGATAGCTTGAATCTGACAATACAATAATAATCTGACATCTTCAGTTAAAACTCAAACTAACAGTGGATAAAACACAAGCATGTGAAAATAATGTAAATACCATTACGCTCAGGTAAACAATCTTTCAATGCTCCGGTAGGCTACGTGCACATTTTGTTGCTGCCACTGAGCATATTTGAAATAGGGATTTGTAACCCAGCAATGAAACTACATGTTGCAAATACATTGAAAGCATTAGTAGGTTTTTGGTTTGCTAGAAACCACAACTTGCATGTACTCATATTTTAGAGTATTTCTCCTTCCAAAAAGCAAGTTAAACACTGACTGAACAGGACCTTGTGTGAACAGCTGAGCTTGTGGGCTGCTTCTCATCGGTAGACAGAACACTGGCACAATAACAACTGACCACAATAACATAACTATAGCACAACAGGACCGCAACAAAACCAGCATTCAGGAGTTGCTTCTTTAAGCATTTACAATATTATCCTCTTCACCAGTCTGAAAGCATGTCCAACCTTAGAGTGCAGGGACTCTGGGGACTCCAGCATGTGCAGCAGCTCAGAGTTATCGATCTCCAGCAGCATCCCAGTGATTTTACCAGCAAGGTTGGGGTGAAGGCCCTGGATAAGAGGGTACAGTCGCTCACCTGCAAACAGGAGAACAACAGGAAAAGAGAATTACATTGAGAGACTTTTTCTCCAATAATTACAAGTTAACACTTGGCTTTTGTGCCAATACACATAGCAGTCTATTATCCTCCAAGAAAGGTTCATCCTACATGGTACACTTGTATGGCATGTCCCAGCCTCCCCTATGGTCCATGGGTCTATGGATAGAATCTATGACAGTCATATGTGCAGTTCCTAGCAGGAGGACAGGGTGTCTGGGGCCTATCAGTAATGGCCACCACATCTTATCTATTGTCAGTTGTTCAGCATTAGTCAGCACATGTATTGTGTTAAGTTTCTCAGGCCATTTCCAATCAGCATGGAAAACTGTTAGAGGAGTCACAGACAAACACTTCCCAACAGCATTCCAGTTACACACCCAAGAGTTGCTTCTGCTCCATGAGAGGGGCTGAAGCTAGCATAGAGGCGGTGAGGGGTTCCTGGCCTCTGACATGCACCGCTGGCTCCAGCAGCTGCTGGGTGACAACCTCACAACAAGAAAGAAAAAAGAAAATGAAATACAAATGACCACAGGGATTGAATTGGTAATCCCTACTAAGACAAACATTCCTATGATGTAGTTTGTCAAATAACACAAATATGTGACAACAAAATAAGTTGTGAAATGTTTTGGGATTTGGTAGTTACAGTGCATTTGGAGAGTATTTACACACCCCTGACTTTCTCTACATTTTATAGTTTTTTTGCTATTAAATTACATATAATAACCTATAAAGAGCAAAAAACACTTAATTTGTGCCAATTTCTAGAAAACTAAAATATCTCCTCTTTGCAAGTAAGACTATTGTGCCATGACACAAATTAAAATGTTTACAATTTACTTATATTGACTACCCTAAGTAGGGTCAATTGTTCAAAGAGCCATAACATGGTCTATCAAGCAATATAATATTTCTTATTTTTGTACACAGAGGCCATTGGAGAAAAGTTTTCTATATTTGGAAAATGTCTGATTGTAATTGCATTTCTGCTCATTTTTGGGTTATCTTTACCAATAAATGTGGTTGGAATTTTGCTGAATTGTCCATCTATCCCAACATGTAAAAAAACAAGAAACCAGGCAAGCCTTGTTCAGCCAACCCGCAATAGATAATGTTGCCATCTCAAGATTCAAACACGGGTCGCCCATGTGAAAGGCTGTGTTGTTAACCACAACACCACGGAGCTGTACATTTGCCACCTGTCAGTATAGCCTTCTGTCTGAATATCCTAAATAAATCCTCTTTTGCAACTGGCCGTTTTAATAGTTAATTGGCCAATTGTAAAGAACATTGATACAGTTAACTGACTGTTTCTTACTAAGCTGACCACCATAAATCACAAATAGCGTCTACGTATGTAATTTGCCATCGGCTGTTTTAACAGCATATTAGCCAGTAATAAGCTTTACCGGTATCTACTAACTTACTGGAATAGTCATAAGAAATCAGCTAGCGAGTCTGCCACAGCTATTTAATGTCATTGCATAAGAATTACATTTTTTCTTTCATGGCAAAACAATGTACTTTTTTCTTTCATTCATGAATGACACTTATACCAAAACTATAAAAAGGCGCAGATTACTACATTTTCATTAAGTGAAAAGACGATAGAATCTTGGAATCAACCAGAATTAATAAATGTCTTTGCTCGGAAAACATTCCAACTTAGGAAGGTCTTTAACCACATGCCAAGGCATTACACGTTCCAGCAGTCGCTAGCCTCATTGAGGATTGGGTTAAACTGACTAATGTTTCTTATTAAGTTTACCTCCATCATAGCGTCTTAGAACTGTATTGCTTTGCCACTGGCCTTATTAACAGCTTATTAGCCAGTAATAGCCTTACTAATATTTCCAAACTTCCTAACGATAATCCTAAGAATTGAGCAATTGCTAGCGAGACTGAAGAGGAACCTTTCCATGCCAGAAACAGTCGGATGGGGGTTTCAATGAGTAGATTTCCATTTCAAAATCTAGGTAAACCCACAGCAATCAACACAGACCGAACATACCTGTCATTATGTTATATGTCAAAACAAATGACGCAAAAACATGATAAATTCCAGAGCAGCATTACATTGTGTATCATTATGGAAGAAATAAATATATACCTGTTGCACTGCCATTTGGGCTGGCAATGTGATGACATGCTGCAGGTTCCTCACTCCGGAGGAGTACTTGTATTGGGTGCCTCGGACCATAGTTCCAGACACACCTCCACGACCACCTGCTGTCTGTGTGCCGATGTTAGCTGGGGATTGGGGTGTCTGTTAGCAACTGTTCCTATTTTGGGGGCCAAACTGGTTCAGCATCACAGCAAGCATTTTTGTAGACTTTTGTATGTATTCCTTACCCATCCTCTGAGTGTAGTTGGCAATGCGCGGAGCCTGGGTGGAGGCCTGTCGGACAGTGCTGATGGGGGTGGAGGCACGTCGGGGAACCCCAGGCCTGACAAACTGGCCTGAGAAGGGGGCTAATGGCAAAAAAAACAAAAAAACATTGAACATCCAAATAACATGTTTGCAGTATTACACAAGTAATTTTAACTCCTTGCTTTTAGCTCCAGTATCGGGACCACAATGTTTCCTGTGCAAGCTCACCCTGTGGTCGGGATGGTTGTGTGACCCAACGGGGAGACGTCCTCATGGTGCTCCCAGGGTTGGGGTTGTAGAAGGTGCGACTTGGAGGCTAGGGCAAACAAAAAAAAAACATCTTACACATTAAAAACAACTTCCCCAGCCAGGTGAAATGTCCAAGATAACATAACTGTCATGCTCATTTGTCTGATGGAGAAACTGGTTGATTATGTGCAAATGCACTAGAGACCTGAGGCACAGCAGACATGTAGTAACCGGCCTGCTGGTACGAGTCCATGACCGGGCAGGGCATAGTCCTCACAGTGCCCAGCCTCTGCATGTACTTGTTGGTCAGAATAGCCTTGCGCTCCTCCTTGCGCTGGGCTAGAGCCACGTACAGTGGCTTGGTGGACACAATACGTCCGTTCATTTCAGTCACGGCTTTGGTGGCCTCCTCGGGAGACGAGAAACAGACGAAGCCAAAGCCCTTGCTGTGGCCCCCATCTGTCATGACCTGAGCGGAGGCATGGGAAATCCAAGAAGTTGGAAAAACAAAGAGCATACAGGTGCAGATTTTTAGTGTGATGGCAGAAATTGGTACAAAAAAATGTGCAGGGTTTACCACCTTGGCACTTGTAATGGTGCCGTATGGGGCAAACTCCTTCCTGAGTTTCTCGTCATCTAAACCATCGTCTAAGTTCTTGACGTACAAATTAACCCCCTGAATCAGAAAAAGAGATACATTGAAAAAGTCCATTGTTTTAAATTCAAGCAATTTTTATGCATGCTACATGTATGTGCACTTTCTCACAGTACCTGGTTGCGATGGATCCGTTCCTGTTTGATCAGTTCAAACTTGCGTTTAAGCTCTCCCTGTCGCTCCATCCTCTTCTGAGCACGACCCACATACAGGAATCGGCCAGGAACAAGTTCTTTCCCGTTCATCTCCTCAACTGCCTAAAAACACTCCATCAAAATTCAAACAATGTAAATGCTCCCCCTTCTTATGCCATAATGACAGCCAGGAGATTGACAGGAAAGCGGTATTCACCCATCCTTGATATTCAGACATTTTCTTCAAGTGTTACAGTGGAGTTTCAAATGTGTGCGATTAGGACTTGTCACCATGTCAGAATTATTTTTTTACTAAAAGGTATTGTCACAATACTACATCATTGTGGTGAGCTAAAAATAACAAGAGTCAAAATATACTTGAATATATGACATTTAATAAATTAGTATGATTACCCTTTATGTACAGTGGAAATAAAAAGCCTACACACCCTGTTAAAACGCCAGGTTTTTGTGATGTAAAAGAATGAGACAAAGATAAATTGTGTCAGAACTTTTTCCAATTTAATGTGACCTATAATACAATTCAATTTAAAAACAAACTGAATAATTTGAGGGGTAAAAATGGAAAATAAATCTTTACAATAACCTGGTTGCATAAGTATGCACACACTCTTTTATAGCTGGGGATGTGACTGTGTTCAGAATTAACCAATAAGATTTAAACTCATTACACACCTTCCATCATTTAAATTGACTCTGATTAATCACAAATAAAGTTCAGCTGTTCTAGTAGGATTTTTCTCATAGTTGAATCTCAGAGCAAAAGCCATTGTCCAGCAGAGAGCTTCCAAAGCATCAGAGGGATCTCATTGTTGAAAGATATCAGTCAGGAGAAGGGTAAAAAAATAATATCCAAAGCATTAGCTATACCATGGAACACAGTGAAGACAATCAACATTAAGTGGAGAAAATAGGGCACAGCAGAGAGATAACAAGAACTGGATGTCCCTCCAAATTGATGAAAAGACAACAAGAAAACAGGACAGAGAGGCCTACAGCAACATTAAAGGAGATGCAGGAATGTCTGGCAAATACTGGCTGTGTGCTACATGTGACAATTTAACATATTCTTCATATGAATGGGCCACGGGGTAGGGTGGCAAGATGGAAGCCTTTTCTTACAAAGAATAACATCCAAGCACAGCTGAGGCATGCAAAAACAAACATCCACTCTCCCAAAAGCACTTGGGGAAATGTGTTATGGTCTAATGAAACAAAGGTTGAACTTTTTGGGAAAAATTCCAAAAGGTATGTTTGTGGCAAAAATAACATTGCATATCACCCAAAAAACACCATACCCACAGTGAAGCATGGTGGTGGCAACATTATGCTTTGGGGCTGTTTTCTTCAGCTGGAACCGGGGCTTTAGTCAGGATGGAGGGAATTATGCACTGTTCCAAATACAAGGCAATTTTGGCACAAATTCTTCAGGCATCCGTTAGAAAGCAGAAGATGAAGAGGAAGTTTACCTTTCAGCATAACAACGACCCAAAGCAAATCCACAAAGAATGGCTTCACCAGAAGAAGATTAAATTTTTGGAATGCCCAGACCTGAATCCAATTGAACATCTGTGGGGTGATCTGAAGAGAGCTGCGCATAGGAGATGTCCTTGCAATCTGACAGATTTGGAGTGCTTTTGCCAAGAAGAGTGGGCAAATATTGCCACGTCAAGATGCGTAATGCATAATAGACCCCTACCCAAAAAGACTGAATGCTGTAATAAAATCAAAAGGTGCTTCAACAAAGTATTAGTTTAAGGGTATGCACACATAAGCAACCAGGTTATTGTGAGTTTAAAACCTGTGCTGACAGGCCACACCACACAGCTCGATAGCCATTCGCCAGAGAACACCAGAATTGGCAGTTCGACCATTGGTGCCTCATTCCCTTCACAGATGAGAGCAGGTTCACACTGAGCACGTGTCAGACATGAGAGACTCTGGAGACGCCATGGTGAATGTTATGCGGCCTGCAGTATCAACAAGCATGACCGGTTTGGCAGTGGGTTGGTGAGGATCTCGGGAGGCATATCCTTGGAGGATGTTGTTGATGCCATTGGCTGGCTCTCACGTTCCCCAGACCTGAATCCAACTGACAACCTCTGGGACATTATGTATCATCACATTCAACACCACCAAGTAGCGCCACAGTGTCCAGGAGCCCAGTGATGCCCTGATCCAGGTCTGGGAGGAGATCCGCCAGGACACCATCCCCATCACATCAGCACACCCCGATGTTGTCCGGAGTGCATACAGGCACTTTATTAATTTGCTGTGATGAAATTCAGAGAAGTTGGCAACAGCCTGTGATTTCAATTGTATACTTTTTTTTTGTTTGAATCCAGACCTAAATTGGTTGGTGATTTTAAATGATTCAATCATTTTATTCTCAAAGAATTACACAATGTAAAGCAAATATTTGCTGTTTGATCTTTAATATATTTCCTTAATTGAGACCCGATGTGTGATTTAAGTGTCCCCTTATTTTCTGAGCAGTGTATAAATTATCCATCTGTTCATAATTGCAAACATTTACCACTCAAATAGTTGATTATCCAAATAATTGAAGGGATAGCTCATATATAGATGAAATTCCACCCCAAGGTCTATGAAGTTTTAAACATAGGAGGACATGAGGGCTGGTCCCACATATAGGGAGTACCAGGCTTGACTCGTTTGCGGTCCCTGTCCAAAGTCCTCCTGGTTCTGTTGCAGATCAAGACGATTTCAAGCTGCCACTCCGCTGATCCCCCCCTGTCCTTGTCCCTCCGGTTTTGCCTCCAATCTGGACTAGGTTTAAATAGACTCCGGTCTTAACCCACATGCATTGAACTATTAAAATTTGTACTCTTAATATGTTCACCCGGCACAACCAGAAGAGGACTAGTCACCCCTCCGAGCCTGGTTCCTCTCTAGGTTTCTTCCTAAATTTGGCCCTCTTAGGGAGTTTTTTCTAGCCACTGAAGTTCATCACTATTGTTGTTTGCTCCCTGGGGTTTAAAGCCGGGTGTTTTGTGAAAGCACTTTGTGACAACTGCTGATCTAAAAAGGGCTTTATAAAATAAATGTGATTGATTGATTGAAGTTACAAGCCATTATTCACTTCTATACCAGAATGGAATTAGCATTATTAGCATCATCCAAATTCATGAATAAAAACAGTGCATCCTGAGCCACATAAGCTGCACTGCAAGGAGAAACCTACTCCAAACTAAGAGGTGAATAATGGCTTGTGAAAAATGACAATGGGCTTTGAAGAACAACTAAATCTAATCTCACCCAAATTAAGTCTGTTAATGGATGTCCTTTTCTGAATAAAAACAAAATGAAATCATAAATGCATTTTTATTGAAAACTAAATAATATGTATTATAACAATTTAATTGTGTATGATGAGAAGCAGTTTGTGGATAGTGAGAGCGAAATAATGGAGAATTACATTTTAAATGAGTGGATAGCAAAGATGATCAATTTATGAAACGTGCCATAAAAACACTCAATAGAAAACCTCTATTTATATGGGTCTACAGTAAACATGTCATTAGGCCTGATCTACTGTGGAATGCATATAGTACAAGAAACTGAATCGAAAAGTGTTGGGGAGAGTTATTTCATATTACTTAAATGTGCTATTTAAAGAAACAGATGCCAAATTAGTGCTTTGATTGTTAATGGCCTTTATATTGTCAGTCAAAATATGTATTAGGCCTATATTACATTCATTTACTGGTTATGGTAATTAATTAAACATTTCATCTTCAATAATATTTTTCGCAGTAGAGTTTGATGAAGCCAAAGGTAAAGTGGAGTTAAGTTGTTTTCAGCAATTAAATTTAAAAATAATCATTGTTATTGATATACACTATAACTGAAAGTAAATAATTACAATTTTAATAACGATGATATAAATGAAAGGAGAGGAATGAGCGAATATACCATAGCTCATTTGTTGGCCCAGCCCTGATAAATATACATTTTCCATACAACCATATAGAGTACAACGCTGAATACTTTAGCATAAATAACAGAATGTGTTTTTATTAAAATATTACAGCTTTTGAAACATGGCAGTGTTAAAAAAAATTACTAATTTTGGAAATTCGTTTTTAAAAAATTGTCGGTGGCTGCACAACTATCTTCACATCGCTTAGATTAGTCTCAATGTTTTACGGTGTTAGCGAAACAGCAAAATGATTTAGAGAAACATCTGGACGTCATCTTTTTTAGGGTTTGGACTTACTTCATTCCTGTCATATTGGACCAGGCATGGGATTGAGCTACTGTTAATAGGGCTGGTGGCAGACGGCGCTGGAATTTTCAGGCCCAATGAGAAATCTACACTAATCTTGCTAAATGAGTAACAAGTATCATGAGTATGCAGGAAGAACTGGGATATTTCCAGCTTCTAGGAATTGTATACAGAGCCTTGCGACAATGCTCTGTCCATTATTTCATACATCTCCCCATGGTGATTACACATCATCATGCGGAAACGAGGAGATTGTGTTCATTGTCCAAAACGTATGCCTGCCTGTTTCCATAACCCCACTGTCACCATGGTGAACTCTTCCCACCACAAAGACATCAGCAAACCTGCTCACTCATGAGCACACCCACACAAGGATGACGTGTTGAAAATATTTACTGAGAAGGTCCCTAACAGCTTGGGCAGACATTTTTCGGGTTGTAAAACACACACTTTCATCAGCCATTTGGGTGGCTAGTCCCAAACGACCCCACCGGTGCAGAAGCTGCCTCCAATGGCGTGGTAACATGTGGATTGTGGTTGTGAAGCTGACTGGACATAATCCAATTGGATATATAGGCAGATTATGGTATAGAAATCAACATTCCTGCAATCAGCTTGCCAACTGCACAGTCCGTCAAGTGACATCTGTGGAATTGTGTTGTATGGCATTTATTATATAGTGGGATGTAAACTAATTTGCTATGTTTTCACAGTTGAAAACAAACACATAACTAATATATTGGATTTTGGCATACCTAATGTTCTGGCTTTGTTTGATCAATGTATCCTGATGCATCTGCCTCAAGAAATCTACTTGCAATAACACTTATTTGGCAATATACTACTAATAATAATTACTATAATATTAGACACAATGCTCTCTTCTTCATGCACTAGTAACGAAAACAAACACCAGCTCGCTGAGTATCAAACATGCAGATGAATACCTAATGAAGTTGGTTGAGAGAACGGCAGGAGTGTACAAAGCCGTATTTTGATTTGTCTAAACACTTTTCTTAGCAATAGTTATTTCATAGTTTAATATCTTAAACATTCTACAACATGAAAAAAAGAAAATAAAGAAATACCCTTGAATGAGTAGGTGTGTCCAAACTTTTGACTGGTACTGTGTATATATATATATATGTACACACACAAGGAAGAAACATCAGAGTATCCCGATTGGGGAAAAAAAACAATACAGACCCTTTGTGCATCCTCGTGGTTTTCATAGTTTACAAAGCCAAATCCACGAGACCGGCCCCTTTCGTCCATCATCACCCTAACACTTAGGGTCCTGCCTTGAAAACCCCCGAAAAAAGATCATTCTTTAAGATAAATATCAAAGTGTTCATGCCAATTCACACTATATCTGGCAGCAAAAAAAATCTACAATATTACTTTACATCAAAGTAAATCAGCCACCATTCCACACTACAGCACAAACAGAGGGATATGCCATGTCAAAGCTTTTTACATGTCTTAGTTTGTGAATTTTCTTACCAAATGCAGAAAAGACATCCTTGAGTTTCTCATCACAATAGTCTTCACCAAAGTTCTTGATGTACACATTGGTGAACTTCATGGCTTTAGCCCCAAACTCAGCCTGTCGCTCTTTCCTAGACTTAAAGTGGCCAACAAAACTGAAACCCAAACCCATCACCAGTTGAGAAATAGAAACAGAAAGAGAGAAAATCACTATCACATAATAAGAAAGCAGAGGATAATTAAAAACAAAATAACTCACTTAACCGGCTCCACATACTACCATGTAAAAAGGGGAGTAGACTTGCACATCTCACACTCTCAACCATGACAAAACAAGTGGTATATCATATCTATATTGGATTTAACATGAACACGCTGGTAACTAATTAAAGGTAATAGACTGTCATTCAGCATAAGCATTAGGCCCAGTCCAAATGGGCGGCCAATGTTTGATACAGTGTTTATTTAACGATCCCTACTGTTGGAAAATGGGTGACAGCAGGTCAGCAATATAATTTTCCATGTGTTATTGCTCTCATATCATTATACAGTAAGAAGTTGAACTTTATGAACATAGGCATATCATTAAAAATCTATGAATATTCAGGTCAACATAACATTGACTTCAAGTGCGCATTATATATTAACCTGTAGAAATAACATTCTAAAGGGAACCTTGATATATTTAAAAGATATATTTTGAAAAGTCAAGAAATGACTCACTGGTCATCCCCAGATGGGAGACCAGACAATGATGAAAATGGTTTTGGAAGGTCAGTGGGGGAACCCATACATCGGATAGAAGTATCAAATCATAATGTTCAAATGGGCAGAGAAGAGGACATTGAACTGATATCACAAAAGACTCAAGATGATATTATTAAAACATGAAACATGAAAAAGCTACTACTACTGCCTGTTATTACATTTATCAACTGTAAAGAACTTCAAAAGGCTCCGTGAGACAAATCCACCTGGCCATTGATTAGAAAGTTCAAGTGTGCTGCCGCCTGACCAAACATTATTCAGAAAGAAAAAAGACAGCACCAACTGCCCACCATTTCCCTCACCTAATTGTGGACAACTGACAGTTTCCGCCCAGGAAACGGACCTTGGGGTCTGCCATGCCAAAGACACTATCTTTCTCTAGCCTAAGCAGAAAATATGAAAATGTTGTTATCTACATAAACGTTCATCATGGTCTGACCATGCAACCGTCTAACAGATAATCTCAGGCTGTCGTCCGCCATAACCATTACAGATATTCCTTTACATTAAAATAATTGAATCCATTGTGCTTTTGGAGAAATAAATATATTAGGCTACTCACAGATTTATAGCTTTAAGTAGGAGTTTGTTCACTTACACTTTCCGGTCATTCAACAGCATTCCATTCATGGTGTCAATGGCACGATTGGCTGCCTCTTGAGTTTCAAAGTGAACAAATCCATAACCTTTGGAGCCATTCTCGTCACACACAACCTGAAATTGATAAATCCATATTGGAAATGAGGTGCATAAAAATTAAACCTTGACATTCAGGTAAGAATGGAATGTATAATGTCAACAATACCTTGCAGGACAGAATATTCCCGAAGGCTGAAAATGTGTCATAGAGGGCCTTGTTGTCAATTGACTCATCCATGTTCTTGATAAAAATGTTTCCAACACCAGACTTCCGTAGCCCGGGGTCACGCTGAGACCACATTATTCTGATGGGTCGACCCTTGAGGACCTCATAGTTCATTGTATCTAGAGCACATTCCGCTGGAAAAAGCAAAGCATAAGATATCCACTGCATCAGATATTTGCTCATCATGTCTAGGTTTCATATAAAAGTTGCCATGAGGAACACAAGAAATTCTGGCATTTTCGAAGCACTAAATAATAATAAGAAACAATAGAATCTCAACATAAAATGACATTGTTAAACTAAAAATAAAATTCCACAGCTGTTTTAACTTGTTTTATTGTCAGAAACTCAACATTCGGAAGCATTTGTATTTGCTGTCAGATAGCTTTTTGTGCTTATAAATTAACCAAGTTACATCTCTATGTACATGTTTATTTGTTCCAATTTAGCGGATAGATTTGACAGGCTGTTAAAGTGACGAGGAAGAAAGTGGGAGGATCGGTCTACTTTGATGCAGCCTGCTGTGATGCCTTCTGAACTTCAACCATTAAAACATTTACACCATTATTAGGAGCTGCCAGAAATGACCAGTTCAATTATGAGCCAGACTCCAAAGTTCTTTTAATAATTACAATTTTGTTACGTTTATTAATTTTTCAACCCACACTTTAGGAACTACTTAACCGGTGGAGAAGGGTGAGGCTGTCTGCACACTTATAAAGCCTGTGTATATTGGCTAGAAATAGAAATAACTTGACCCTTGCCATGTTGAAGGGTTCTGTATGACATTTTCAAAATACTAAAGATATCCTTCACATTCGAACAATTCATGTAGAGCAATTTGAAGTCCTCATAATAACAGTATGTTTTTTGCTGCAACAAGATGATAAGAATGATACCATCAGCGGGTTGCTGGAAGTTTATGTATGCGTATCCAAGGGACCTGCGAGTGATGACATCGCGGCAGACACGGATGGACATGATGGGCCCAGCGGGAGAGAACTTCTGGTAGAGCATGGCCTCGGTAACATCGGGATGCAGATCACCTACGTACAGTGAGGCCAATGGGTATGACTGACCACTGCTGTTCATCCTGCTGACACAGAGTACAGAGTAGCATGGGAGGGAGTGAAACTGGCAGACAACACTAGCTCTACTATTTCATGAATTGCTGTCTTATATGATGCTTCCATCCTTTACAGATGTAGGCTAGTTAATTTGACCTCTGGCCTGAGACACATGGGGTATGTTCAGGTAGGTTTAACACTTGCTACATTACAGTTGTTTTCACAGAACTGAACTAGTTAACAGCCTACTCTTATGATCATGGGATGTTTAGTGACCACAGTCAGGACACTATATGATGTCCCATCCGAAATAGAGCATTCTATGTAGGGCAATGTCTTCTTCAGTGCACTGTGATTTCATTTTTAGACTTGACAAAGGAGTTTGCCCCCACAAGACATCTAACTCCATTTCCAATAAAATCCGAGCTCCCATCCAGGGACCAAATCGGCTCATGTTCAAAAGCACCAGACACAGTAGAGGATGGTCAGCGTGGGGAAGCTGTTTTCTGAAGTGGTTGGGGGAGGACAATTTCATCCTTGCACTTGAAATGTTAGAAAAACTTCACGATGACGATCACCAAAAAAAATGTTAACTGCAGTCAGATGACCAACACTAGTTAAAGATTTGCATACCTAACTTCGCTAAAGTTAACGTTGTCAGTTTAGTTAATTACTGAACAATAGCTATCATGTTAGCCAATTTAATTAACCAAAGTGATGTTAAATATAACCAAGTCAACAATGGATTATAAATCGCGGCAATGTCCCATTCAATCTACGTTAGCTAGTTGACCAGTACTGAATATTTTAACGTTAGTCATTATAACGACAGTAGCAAACGTTCGGTCACTAGAGTACTGTATAGTACACATTGTCGTTGAAACAGAATGCAGATTTGTATCTAGCTACCTAGGTTAACGACAGTACTGTTGAGTACTGCACTGTGTAGCCAAATACTGTGACACTTATGAAGTAAGGTAGCCAACAACTACGTAAAGACATCACAAGCTGCAGTAATTTTTTTGTTGCTTTATTTACTCCAGATTCCAGACAGCTACATTGGAATATAACATAAGTAACTAGTTTATTTATCCTAATGTTAGTAAGCTAACTGGTCGCAAAGTTGGCGAACACGTTACACTACTGGTTAATTGGCTACAGTCCAATGGCAATGGCTAGCTACCAAACTACAGTAATGTAATTGATATAAATTGTCGAAAATAGCATTTATAAATACATATTATTGGATAATGACTTACCTTATGGAGTTGCCCAAGGTGGAAACACAGCTAAAATTCGTACGTGTTACCGTAGCCTAAAACTTTGAAAACGTTTTTGTTCCAATATATTTTTTCTTTATCGTGAAAAACACCTTTCCAATCAGCGCCCGTGAATTTTCTTCAATGGCCTATTTATAAACTACGATGACGCGGCCCGACTAAATCTTCCGCGGGAAGAAATAGCAATTGTACACGGAAATTTACCTAAGATTAAACACTGACTCCCGAGAATTTTGTTTAATGCGGATTGAGAAATATTATATATATTGAAAAAGCTTCGCAAATTAAAAAAAATAATGTAAATAGACAGTATGCCCTGACAAAGCTGGTACCAAACTATTAAACCTCCGTGTATTACACCTTTCATTTATTTATTTTTTATGATGAATTGTACAACCCTTTGATATTTCCTAATGATGACATGTACGTAAAACTAGAAGTAAAACCAACATATTCACAACCAGGTGTGCACTGCTTAGCTAGACTGTCACGGAAGCGTTGGGTGGTGGGAGGGAGACCATGAATCCGCATGAATTAAGCTCGAATCAAGCTCGAATCCTCTAAGTGTGTGGTGAATCAATGGTATACCCATTCTGATGTTGCTAGCGCTAGACAGACCTTATGATATTTTACGCACCAGCCAACAACATTACAGCGGTCGATTACTTCATAACACAGTCGATGATGTAACTCACAACCATTGGCTGATATAGGAATGCAAGAGAACAGGAATAAAGGTAAACACAGCAATTGCGAATGTACCACCCCTATTTTAAGATTGACTAGGCTTGAATTCCAATTGTCCGAGTGAACACAGAAGTTAACCTCTCTGGGAATCCTCTAAAACCCAAGAAGACCATTATTTACGTGAAGTCCATTCCTTCCACAGCCGCTTTTACTTCCCTGTAACACTACATGGCTGTATATCACTGTACACTGGTCGCTATTGTATGAAATAATAGCCTATATCATCTTTGAGAATATAATGACTTGAATAAAACCCGCAAAATCAGGCTCCCACTGATTTTTATCATGTTTTAATACAAGCATGTACAAATGGCATGGAAGTGGAGGTCATGGTCTGAAACCTGCAACTGTTGGCAAAAAAAAATGTTTAGCATTCCAGGAAATGTTCTGTAAAACAGCAATGTTCTTTCTGCTGTAAAGATAAGGTTGTTAAATGGTATTTCCAGGGCATGTACATAATACATCCATACTAACATCTAAATGTACTTTTGTATTGAAGATTTTATTAATTGCTGATTTTCAAATTTTTCAAATTAACTTTATAAAGCCCTTTTTACATCAGCAGTTGTCACAAAGTGCTTTCACAAAACACCCGGCCGTAAACCCCAGGGAGCAAACAACAATAGTGATGAACTTCAGTGGCTAGGAAAAACTGCCTAAGAGGGCCAAATTTAGGAAGAAACCTAGAGAGGAACCAGGCTCCAAGGGGTGACCAGTCCTCTTCTGGTTGTGCCGGGTGAACATATTAAGAGTACAAATTTTAATAGTTCAATGTATGTGGGCAAAGCCCGGAGTCTATTTAAACCTAGTCCAGATTGGAGGCAAAACCGGAGGGACAAGGACAGGGGGGATCAGCAGAGTGGCAGCTTGAAATGGTCAGGTATCGTCTTGATCTGCAACACAACCAGGAGGACTTTGGACAGGGACCGCAAACGAGTCAAGCCTGGTACTCCCTAGATGTGGGTCCAGACCTCATGTCCTCCTAAGTTTAAAACTACAGAAAACAGGGAAAATTAAGACCCTACACCCCCAGCACAATAATATAGACACTGTGGCCCTATCCAGAGGAGGCCCCGGACAGGGCCCATTAGGCAGGATATCAATCCACCCACATTGCCAAGCATCAACCAAAGGGACGCCCACCAAGCGCAACCATCCTGAATGAGGGCAGAGTATTGCCAGCAGGGCACAGCCCAATTGCACAAGTGTGCAACAGGGAGACAACAACAAGCCAGTGACTGCGCCCCCGAATGGCATTGGAGGTAGGGCATCCCAGTGTCGATGAGAGCCCACCTGGCAAGACAGCAAGGGTGGACAGTATCAGGCCTTTCTGGACAACTTCACGCCCCTGGCCAGACTACACTTAATCATATACCAGGCTGAAGAGATGAGTCTTTAATGAAAGCTTGAAGGTTTGCACTGACTCTGCATTTCTATTGCTGTTTGTTTAGAAATTTTAGGTACAATTAAAAGTCCTGCATCTTGTGATCGAAGGTTACGTGTAGGTATGTATGGCTGGATCATTTCAGCGAGGTAAGTAGGAGCAAGTCCATGAATTGATTTATAGGTTAACAATAAAACCTTAAAATCAGCCCTAACCCTGATGGAAGTCCCACCTGACTATATTAAATTGTCACCATTCTTTGGTTATGATCATGCAAGAATGTGTTTTCTCCCTAATAGGTTTAAAGAACCGTACTGGTTTCTTCAAATTGTACAGTAAAATCTGTTACAGAACCAATAAATCATTTAAGCTAACTGGACACACCCCAAGCTACGGATAACTGCCTAAAAAAAGAAAACATAAAATACTTTGATTTATAGACAGAAATAGTCAATTGCTCATAAACAAATTAGGAAAGTGTTTTTGTTTAGCCTTACCCCAGCTCAGTTTTGATACTTGTGTAAATCTCCTAAAGCCAATGTGATTTGTGAACATATTAGCATCAATTCACCCATTTTAGGGCTAAATATAGACCAAATATTGATAGATTTCACCTTGACCAAGAGGTTTTTGCAGTTACCAAAACACAGAGGCAGTGTAAGTCTACACAAAACACTGGCCTAATTTGATCACCTGTAGAATAAATTAGTGTTGAAGTTACTACAGGCAAGGTGTGATGGGGATTATGACATAACTATTTCTTTCTATGTGTGGAATTGACATCTTATGTTTAGGGCAGAGGAAAAGATGAAGCATGGGTGTTAATTCAGCATAATCCTTTCAGAATACACCCGGTGCATTGATGAGCTTAAGCAGGCCTAAACTTGTCACCTCTTGAACATATGCTTACTATTTTTGGGTATTTTGACATTATATCCAAGAGTTTAGTTATAGTAAAAAATGGTCTAATAGCATGTTAATTTGTCTGCTATGGCAAGAAAAAGAGGTCTGACGCTTTGAATGATTGGTGAATCAGCACATTCAGCAGGAACTGCAGTTGAACTATTCAACTTGCAAAATGTCACGATGCCATGGCTGTCTGAGTCACCAGATCTCCACCCAATTGAACACTTGTAATTCACATGACATCGGAGTGTTTTTCACCACCATCCTAGCACTAACTCATGGAATTTCTAATAGAAAAATGGTGTTACATTGGTTCGGTACCAAAACCTAATAGAGCAAATAACATGGAGAAACCTGTCCTTAACACTATTGTACTTACTTGGGGTTACCACTACGTGAGTGGATTTTATTATATTGTGACAGTAATTCTTACTTGGTTTGTGGTATGCATTGAGGATCCAATCTCCAACTTCAAAATATCTCAGACAGCAATGTCTTCTGAGGTTTATATTAATCACAGTGGAGTGTAGGGTTATTATAGAAGTGACGTGAAACATACTTTACATTCCATGATTGAGCTTTTCCATTCTGAACATTTCAAACAAAGATTATAAAACATGAGACTTGAACAGCTCTCTAAGCCTTTGTTAAACTAGAAATGAACTGTACAGTGTAGCACAGTTGGTAAATGATGGCAACGCCAGGGCTGATGTTACCCTGGCTGATGGACAGGATACCAGTATGAAAATCTATAAATAATTATAAACTGCTCTAGGTATGAGTATCTACTAAATTCAATTCCAAATGTAAATTTGATGTATCTAAGGTCTTTACACAAACAGCCCAATTATGATATTTCAACCAAGCTGACCAGCTCAGAAAAATCAGACGAGACTGTTCAGAAGAATAATAAAAAACCATAATACGGCCACTAGAGGAAAAGCAAATGAGCCTAATAGAGAAAACCAGGCACAGAAACATTGGAGAAAACAACCGCTTTAAGAGGAATATTTTGCAAGCAGGGTTGATACAGTGTGATAAGACATTTTCAATTAACGTCGAAAAAAGGTTCCGTTACTTTAGGTTTTACAGAAAGATGATAGTCATTCTTGCAAAATACATGGAACAACATTTAAGCACATACAATTTTCATTGTACTGAGTTCAAGCAGTGCTTGATCTTGAACAGTAAATTACACCACTAGGACAATAATCCACGCTTTGTTCAAAAAGAGTTCTGCCTTTCAGAAAGCCTAATACAATTCAGGTGGAATGTCTTATAATGGAGAAAATCTAACATAGCCAACTAATGGGTCCCTCAATCAAACCTTGAAATGGTGAAATTGTGATAATGATTATAGAGCGAAATGCCCAGATGCCAGTTTCACAACAAAGCCAGCCTCCGTTCTGTATGAGCCCACAGCAGAATCGCCTTGTTAAATACAGGATTGTACTGTGTTGAAATTTCAAAAGCAAGCAATAGTGGTGTGGGGAAGAAAATGCAACACTTAGCATCACAGTGTTTGGTGAAAATTAACTGCCAGTTTAATAACCATACGATAAAACCTGCAAATACCAAGACGAATCACACAAAAAAAGAACAAGAAAGACTGTAACAAAAAAATGAAAAATGCACAACCAGCTAGGTGGGACAATGGAATTAAGGAAGGACGATTAGAATATTACCCCCCACCCCCTACACAACAGTGCAGTCACTCAAAAACACACACACACACACACACACACACACACACAGACACACACTAACCCAACAAAAACAACAGCAACGTGGACTTGCTAATCAATACAACCACATGTTCACAAACATAATGACTGAACCTGCTAACAACTGAACATTACCCTGTCACCTCACAGTCACCTATGAGGGTAAACTAGTTGGTCAGGAACAATTCAAGCTGCTTGTCATACAGAAGGGGGAGGGCTGATTGAGTGGAGGGGGGATGTTTATAAGCTGTTTGTGTTTAAGATAAGAGTGGAGGTGGATTAACAGTGCAATTCCATTAGTTTTCCCCTTCTCCGGTCTCTCCCTCGTCTCCTTGGTTTTCCGATGTCCACAGCTGCCAAAAAAAAAACGTTTTAAACTTTTTACATTATATTCCCAGAATGGCAAACAATACCAATTTAAAGATCATACGAAATCAACTGGATGCATCAAAGGAACAACTATCAAAGAAACTACAATGTAAGAAACTGGTGTCGGGCTGTTAAAAATGTATTACATAAACTCACGGTCAGATTGTCCCTTAGTAGCTGCATGATCAAGGTGCTGTCTTTGTAGGAGTCCTCATTTAAGGTGTCAAGTTCAGCAATGGCTTCATCGAATGCCTGAGAAGACAAAATTACAGTGAAATGCAATAAAGACACTGGCTTATTCCCCATCTAAACATTTCTAAGTTATTGGCCCATAGACCGATTGTTTAAATAGTGCGATAGAAGTGGGAATTTACAGTAGTTGGGGCATGACATTTTTGGTTAACTGAGCCAAAGAGCCTGCCTACAAATGGTGAAACTGGCATAGATTAGAAATGTCCCAATGGCTCTGCATTCTTTGAGTGAAGCTCTGTGATACAGATTATCTTGGGGGTGAAAGATGAGGCATGACTTGGCATTTGAAGGAGCTCTCTCACCGTCTTGGCCAGGGTGCAGGCCTTCTCGGGGTTGTTAAGGATTTCGTAGTAGAACACGGAGAAGTTGAGGGCCAGGCCGAGCCGGATGGGGTGTGTTGGCTGCATCTCCTTCTTGCTGATGTCGAAAGCATCCTGGTACGCCTGCTGGGAGTTATCCACTGTGGCTTTATAAGGAAACCAAAAAAAGAGAGGATGAATTTGAGCAATGCTAAGTGGATTCCAAAAGAACGCTAACAGCTTAATTACATTACTCCACATTTTCCAAGACCAATCAAAGACTCTAGAGACAAGACTATTTTGTTGTGTAAACCTTTCAGTTATCAATAGCTCTAGACACAGTGTGCTGATCATCTTTAAAAAAAAAAATAGTTCAATGTTCTTAAATCCCCACATTAAATCAATAAGTAGTCAAGTCATCTTGACTTGTCAAAATGCCCCAGGTCAAATAACGATTTACTGTTTACTTACTCTTTTTAGCATCACCAGCTGCTACTTCAGACAGGTATCTATAATAATCGCCTTTCATTTTCAGGTAAAACACCTTGCTCTCTGCAGCAGTTGCATTGGCAATGAGGTACTTGTCGAGAAGTCCCTGAAGCAGAACACCACAAAAATTTGAAACGCCCATATTTGCCTAGACAGACTTCATTAAGTCAGACGGTTTGACCACATTAGTTCTTATTACCAGCACGTCATTGCAGATGTCCTGAAGCTCGGTCTCAATCTTCTCCCGGTATTCCTTGGCCATGGCCTGCTTCTTCTCATTGCCCTCTGTCTTCTGCTCAATGCTGGAGATGACACGCCAGGAGGACCGGCGTGCCCCTACCACATTCTTGTAGGCCACCGACAGCAGGTTGCGCTCCTCGTTGGACAGCTCCCCACCTTGCTCCGTCACAGACTTCATGGCCCCGGCCATGTCATCGTAGCGCTCGGCCTGCTCGGCCAGCTTAGCCTTTTGTACCAGGTCGTTCTTGTCCATTTTGAGTCTGTGTTTGATAGGAACAGGAAGCAAAATGTTGGGCCTATTGGAATCCAAATTATAGCGGGCCTTCTGTTTTATATCCACGCAGATATCTATTGACATATAGGGCTGCTTTGTAAGCTACTAACAACTGATCTATAATAGCATTTATTGAAACTTCAGGTGAGAAAATGCAAAAGGCCTGTAAATTTATCTGACTGATTAAAAAAATACACATTTTAAATATTTAATAATAATTAAGCATGCACTCTAAACTTAGTCTAGTAAGGCTTAAATTCATTGTTCAAAGGCACGCTGACAGAGGTTTACTTTTCTCTTTTAACCAGCAACCTTTAAACTACCAGCCAAACACTAACCACAAAGCGTTATTCTGCCCCTCCATGTTTCTTCCGTAGGGCTCTAGCTAAATTAGATTAGGCCATTATCATATAAACTGAGTGGATCGAATCTAAAATATTGATTGACAATGGTATAGGAGACCATAATACCACAGTTGGCACAACTTTACTTTTTACTGTTCTAATTGCGTCAATCGGTGATTGCAGTAATCGATTCATAATAGCAATAAGCCAAATGGGGTTTCGTTGGACCATGGCGAAATGCTGTATCAAGATACTCAACAACGGATTTTGCCTACAACTTACCATTCGTTCCCAACTTTTTGAATAGAGTTTAGGGGAGTCTAATATTGCAATTTTGATACTACGAGAACTAGCTATGGCATACTGAAATACACTGAAAAAAAATGATAGGGACACAATGCTACTTTCTGAGATATTTAATACGCACTTTGTTGAATGAACCGTAATATGTGTGCTAAAACAGAAAGTTAAGTATTAAGATAATTTACATATGCATGGCCATTCAGAGTCCTACATACAGAATACAGCTTCGTAATGGTTGTGTTCCTGGTGGTATTCTCGCGCGCACGCAAGTCTGGTAGGGGTGGCAATGCGTGGGGCCATCGGGCGGCGCCGCTCCCTCCTAGCTAAGCTACATAGGTTGCTACAACTGCATTCGACTGCTAATCTGGGATGCATTTTGAAGTAATGTTTTCTAATCAGTTTAGATAGCTAACTACATTTCGTTTAAACTTAACTATTACAATACGAGAAAAGATCACCGAAGATGTTTTATAACGTGTAACGCTGATGTCAAAGACTGATTTCACCCGCCCCTAGCTTCAAATCAATACAAATTAGCCCGTTTCAAATTGAACACCCTACTTGGTCGACCACATAGCATACGTTTTAGTTAACAGCGATTATACTAGCTAGCCATTATAATACAAGACTAAAACAATTGGCCGCAGGAGGCTTGGTATAACTAGCAGCTAACGTTGCTTGTTAAACTACTTTACATTGCAGGCTGAGCACAGGCCTTTGCGGCTAGCCTACAGTAGCTAACTGGAAATGTCACATCTGACCTGCAACCTAGATAGTCAATTCAATTTATTATTATCAACTTAAAACGTTAAACAAAAAGAAAACAAATATGTTTGTCAACAAACCTAGCAAGTTACCATACAATTATTTTGTTTGACAACGATGGTAACCAACATTAACGCTTGCGAAATAGAATAGCTAGCTTGCTAACGTTACCTAACCCGCTAATGTGTGTTAAGTAGAAGTGGGGTTGTTAGTCGACATATTCTTACGGCAGCAAGCTAATCACATCAGAGACTGATTGATCTGTCAAATAACTCTTCTTGAAACTGAAGAGCTCAGGTTCCTAAATGACGTTAGTTAGCTAGCTAATGTAGCTACTGTAATTAGTTTCCTGAAAAATGCGGTGTTTGCTGAACATCGACTTTTCGTATGCCAATTTCAATAACGTTCTCCGTGAATGGTTCTTTTATACGATGTAGGTACTATGCAATAAACGTGGAATGCCAACTTCTAGTTGATATTTTAACAGCTTGCTAAATCGTTTTCATTCTCGTACATGGCCTATTAGTTAGCAAGCTTGTCAGGACAAAGTGGCATGAGCTTACTAGCCACATTCAAACTAGCAAGTCCTTGTTCAGCCCACTTCACCGAGGAACGCTGTCTGATTTAGCGAGCTAGTTAGCATGATGGCGGCTAACCAATATAATGACAAGGCAACGGATAAACTCTGCAATACTGAACACAATAAATAACCCAACTAAGTCATAAATGCGCCCTTGTCTGGTTCACGATCATACAAACTCACAATATTTACTGCTCTAATTCCTGCTTTTTTTCTCTGGACGATGCAGCCTCCGTCCTCCGTCTCGCTCCTCGAATCGTTCAGGGCAGTACCACTTCCGCTACATTGACACTTCTGTTTCCTCTAGCGTGCTAGCTCGACAGGTTCATGTCAGCCCGATACTACATCTTATTTATCCATTAACGTAAATGTTTATTCAGCTAGCTACCTTATGTTTCTTTCTCAGTGCATTAAATGAATGTGAGAAGAAAACCTCTTCACGTTTTGAATGTACGATTTTACACTCAATTTATATTATACTTCTCAAGTATGTATGACGCGTAAAAGTAAAGTTAAATACATAGTACATGTTTAAATACACCACTCAAAGCTAAATACATAGTACATGTATCAGAAAATGGATGAGCAAACTGGTTTGAAGTATCTTACAGTAACAACGAAAATACAGCTGACTCGAGAAACGCTTTAGAGGGGCGTTGGTGTAAAACATCCACCTGCCTTCAGAACTGCATATGCGTTTTTGCATCGATTTTACAAGTGTTTGGAAAACTAATTGGAAGAATGCAACCTCATTCTTCCAAGTTTGGGTAAGGGAAACATGCTTTCAAAACCTAATGCAAAATCTCTAGAATGTGTCCAGTTGGGTTGAGATCTGGTCACTGACAGCATGGCATATCGCTAAACGTCAGCAAGTTGAGCGGTCTGTAACTTCCACCGCTAGGGTCAAACGTGCCCAGACAATCACCACTCTCCGAAAGTCACTAGATCGTTCTAGCCATGTTTGCCAAAATAAAGTAAAGTAATCTGCGCTGGCTAGCATTTTTATACATGAAAACGGATGATATGTTATTTCAACCCTTTTAGTAATTGCTTACAATATAAATAATTTCTTTGAGTAGTTTTTTTGGAAGGTCCCATATTGAACAGTTTAGCGCTAGAAGGAACTTTCAATGTGGTAGGAGGAACGTCTAGCATAAACTTAAATGTGGCCGTTTTTTAATACGATAAAAAAAACACTAAATAAACAAAGCATATAGTGGGGAGAACACGTATTTGATACACTGCTGATTTTGCAGGTTTTCCTACTTACAAAGCATGTAGAGGTCTGTAATTTTGATCATAGGTACATTTCAACTGTGAGAGACGGAATCTAAAACAAAAAAAACAGAAAATCACATTGTATGATTTTAAAATAATTAATTAGCATGACAAGTATTTGATACATCAGAAAAGCAGAACTTAATATTAGGTACAGAAACCTTTGTTTGCAATTACAGAGATCATACATGTCCTGTAGTTTTTGACCAGGTTTGCATACACTGCAGCAGGGATTTTGGCCCACTGTTCCATAGTGGGCCAAAATCCAGATCCTTCAGGTTTCGGGGCTGTCGCTGGGCAATACAGACTTTCAGCTCCCTCCAAATATTTTCTATTGGGTTCAGATCTGGAGACTGGCTAGGCCACTCCAGGACATTGAGATGCTTCTTACAGAGCCACTCCTTAGTTGCCCTGGCTGTGTATTTCGGGTCGTTGTCATGCTGGAAGACCCAGCCACGACCCATCTTCAATACTCTTACTGAGGGAAGGAGGTTGTTGGCCAAGATCTCGCGATACATGGCCCCATCCATCCTCCCCTCAATACGGTGCAGTCGTCCTGTCCCCTTTGCAGAAAAGCATCCCCAAAGAATGATGTTTCCACCTCCATGCTTCACGGTTGGGATGGTTTTCTTGGGGTTGTACTCATCCTTATTCCTCCAAACACGGCGAGTGGAGTTTAGACAAAAAAGCTCAATTTTTGTCTCATCAGACGACATGACCTTCTCCCATTCCTCCTCTTGATCATCCTGATGGTCATTGGCAAACTTCAGACGGGCCTGGACGTGCGCTGGCTTGAGCAGGGGGACCTTGCGTGCGCTGCAGGATTTTAATCCATGACGGCATAGTGTGTTACTAATGGTTTTCTTTGAGACTGTGGTCCCAGCTCTCTTCAGGTCATTGAACAGGTCCTGCCGTGTAGTTCTGGGCTGATCCCTCACCTTCCTCATGATCATTGATGCCCCATGAGGTGAGTTCTTGCATGGAGCCCCAAACCGAGGGAGATTGACCGTCATCTTGAACTTCTTCCATTTTCTAATAATTGCACCTTCTCACCAAGCTGCTTGCCTATTGTCCTGTAGCCCATCCCATTCTTGTGCAGGTCTACAATTTTATCCCTGATGTCCTTACACAGCACTCTGGTCTTGGCCATTGTGGAGAGGTTGGAGTCTGTTTGATTGAGTGTGTGGACAGGTCAATATTTATACAGTTAACAAGTTCAAACAGTTGCAGTTAATACAAGTAATGAGTGGAGAACAGGAGGGTTTCTTCAAGAAATTTAACAGGTCTGTGAGAGCCGGAATTCTTACTGGTTGGTAGGTGATCAAATACTTACGTCATGCAATAAAATACTAATTATTTATTTAAAAATCATACAATGTGATTTCATTTAGATTCCGTCTCAAACAGTTGAAGTGTACCTATGGTAAAAATTACAGACTTTGTAAGTAGGAAAACCTGCAGAATCAGCAGTGTATCAAATACTTGTCCTCCCCACTGTACAAATGCTTAAAATATCATATACAGCAGTGGCTCCCAATCTTTTTCAGTTTCTGTATCCCCAAAATATTTTGCACGGCTAGAGTACCCCGAAGTCATGGGGGTTTTCAAGTACCCCCTGTGGAGAGGCCAAGTACCCCCTGGGGTCCTAGTACTGCTGGTTGGGAACCACTGCTATAAAGGATTTTTCTATTTTCCAACAGTCTTAGGAGTGACCTGTAAAACCATCTGATTTTGAATTGCTTTGGTGAGAAATCAGGCTACTACATCAACAATTAAGAAAGACTCAATAAAGCCTATACATGGTCTGTAAAACCAGTTGCTTTACAGACAGCCTTCTAAGTTCATGTAGGAAGTACAGTCTGGATTAGCATATTGATAACACCTTCCCACTACAGGCTCTGAAGTTCAGCAAATTATCAACTACTGTGCCAAGGTAACTCCAGGGCTTCAAAACTCCAGGGCGTTTTCCTTTCACCAGAGGTCAAATCTTTCCACTGTAGACTGCTTAGTTCATAAGAATTAGTGTGTCAAGAATTACTGTAATGTGTCAAAAATAATGGTCTCATCTTGGTTTTTATGCATGTAATTTCAGGGTAATTTCTCCTACATATGCAGTTTCATTTATTTCGGTTGTCTTAAAGGGGTAATATGTAAGATTTTTACTGCACTACTAGCAGAAATACAAGCAGAAAAAGCTATTTCTTGTCTAACACAGGTGATTGAATCCAGCATGACCTTCAGCTGATTCACTGCATTCTCGATGCATATTGTAATGTCCCGTTACACTATGATGTTGTTTGGGTTTCACATATAACGTTTAACATATAAATACAAGATCTGGCTGGCAGGGCTGGAGATGCCATTTATGAAGACTTGGTGACATTGTGGGGCATTACATAGGAAGGATACTACAAGATATTATGACAAGCTCACAAGGCAGGCGCTATCAAGATTAAACAAACACACCACTCTATGTTAATGCCACCCTAAATTCATCAACACTGTCCTTGATTGGCTCACTTCAGCACCAGTCCCCAAACTATGAGCGGGGGAAAAAAGACCATGGAACAAGTGTGCCACATGCCAAAAGTCATTCAGCAGAAGAAATGCTATATGGAAAGCCCTGGCGTGCATTGACCTCATGTTTACCAATGTTGCTCCCACTCATGGTGAGGCCAAACGGGACTGCATGTAAAAATTGACTCTAAAATTGAGTCTGCCTCTGTTCAAATCTGAAAGTCAGCTGAAAACTAAGTAGAACAAGTAATGAGATGTCTGATCAATCAAGCAAACTTCCAATGTGATATTCAAATTGCAGGACATGATGTCATACATCTCTGCTTTCACATAGATGACAGAATGGTGGACAGCAAGAGCTCCTGTCCCACCACAAAATAATGCTTGGATACAGTGTTGATAAGAGTCAGGAGGGGTTACTCCCTCACTACAAAAGTGGTCTTTGTGCACCATGCTTGATCAGTTCTACCACTAATGCCACTCCTTTTCTCCTAGAGATCATCTCTAACACTTCCTAGTTATCTATGCCCTACTCTCCATGTGACCTCTATGGAACCTCTATGTAACCTGAGTTCCCTTGTCTCTATCCACATCTTTTTGGCCTGCCTCAGGCAAACCTCACAACCAACTACCTTGTCCAAAGGAATATGCTGCAGGACAGTTTGCTATATTAAATGTAAACCCTGACTACCTAAAGGTATTTAAGTGTTGGACAGATCTACAGGTATGTCTGGTTTTAACATTCCTTTTGCAGCTTGTCCTTAACAACCAGACATCCAATCACTGCACCACTATAGTATGCTCATCATCATTCAGTCTGAGATAACATTCCAGTCAGTCAACGAGTCCTTAAGCTGCATTTTTGGACTGCCTGTGCCCAACTGTTGTGAAATCACTACACAGCCTGGTTCAGCCTGGCAGAAGAGGGATGAGCCACTGAATTATGTATGTATAAGAAAAAACATTCTTTAACATGGGTGTATATAATGTCACATGAAACCTTAGAATTGGTCTAAATTGGTGTTTCTTGTTTGCTAAGAGTGGGCAAAGAATGGTTGCTTTGAAGAATCTACAATATGAAAACATTTTGTTGATCTGTTTAACACTTTTTTGGTTGCTACATGACTCCATATGTGTCTTTGTTATTATTGTAGAATGTGTAAAACTAAAGAAATACCCTTGAATGAGTAGGTGTTTCCAAACTTTTGTCTGGTTCCATATTGTAATGGGGAAAGACGAAGGGAACAGAAGCTGGACCAGTGTTTAGTGCACTTGTAGGTAGTTTGTTAAAGAAAACAGACACGAGGTGTTGAGGAGTAAACAAACTTGAAAGACCAACCGCTGTGACTAGGTGGTGGTGTCATCTCAGGGTTGGACTCCAAGCGGCAATTTGGGAGGAATTTGGAAGGAATTAGCTTGGGTAGTTGTTGTCTCGGCGGCCTCTTCGTCCTGCTCTTCTCCAACAGCTGTTTTGCCCCTCCAGTGGCTCCCATGTCACTAGAGATGAGCAGCGATGATTGCTTGGTGTTTCCCTGCATTCTGGGGCCACCTCTTTGTTAGTAAGCCTACTGTTCCTTCTCCCCAGCTCCTTAATCTTCTCCCAACACATATATACTGCTTTCTTCTCTGTTCCAGCTTCTTCTGCTTTTCTTCAAGTTTCTCCCCCAGCCTGCCCTTTTGGAACCTCTTTATACCTTTCTAGACAAGGTCTTAATGGGAGGCAGCAGTACAGGGGCGGGGCTGGCCCTGCAGGGTTTCCTTCAAGGTTCTGAAACCTGAAAACTCTTTTGATGTTTTTGTGTGAGACTAGGCTTCATTTGTGAAAATGGCCTTATATATTTAAAAGAGATTCAGAGAATTACTCGACAATTGCCTGGCATGATTAACCACTTATTCCATGATGCCATAATCATGATGACATATGTTTGGTGTAGGGATTGTTTATTTGTGTTTTTCACAGTAATTTATTTTCAGTTACATCTGAAAGTCAAAAGTGGCGGTATTCTATAGACTAATCAAATCATTAGTTGCAATTAGTATAGAGCTTACGTTTTCATGGGATTCAGTACTTTGTTGTGAATTGACATGCATCTGTTGCTGCTTATGTATTTTATTTTGCTTGATTTATATAAATCTTCTTACTGTCATCCTATTCTACACCGCTAATAAGGTTCATTGAAGATATATTTTAGGAACTCTTATTTTAACAGTTCCTCAAATCCTTTTGCATTTTAAAATGGGTGACTAAAACTAGTTATAGTTAGGATAGAAGCTTTAAATTTTAGAGTGTAAAGAACAATTATTTCACGTGGTTCTATCTTGCCTACTTGTTGAACATTGCCTTGTATCCCTCTTATCTCAATAATCAGGGTAGGCTCCGGTTTAGCCTACTTAATGATTGACGACTATTCAAACACTGACTCATTTATGATACCAGATACCTTTATTAGCTTAACTGGAAACATTCTTGATTGTATTTCTCCCCCCTTGTGGTAAAATCTAGGTCTGTGCCTGGTCTTGACCATGCTGGAACAGAAGCTCCAGTGGTAAGAATATACCACTCCGGATAAAATAGAGACCACTGCAACCTTTTCTTTCCTTTCCAAAAAAGTTAAAAAGGAAAGTTTTGAGTGAGTAGGAGAAGTGTTCGATTTGCAGTGATCTCTTAATTTAACACTAAAACCGCCGGGGATTGCTGTATACCTAAAACCGCCAACGCGGGTAAAATGTACCCATGAGTTATTGCACCTGGCTGCCGCAATTCTACAAGTAATGTACTCTGTAATTGTATTACGGCATTGTCTTCACAAAATAATGTCTCAATTCATAAAATGTGTTTGTTTAATCACCCCTTGTCTTTTGGTGATTTGTTTTATAATCTAAGTATCTAATCACTAATCTCCTAATTTAGTTACATTTATAATTTACGGTGAGTGGAGTGAACCAAGGGTTTGCGTGGGTGGTCTGTTTTCATCCTTGCCGAGGTATGGTGTGCCGTTACAGGTACTTGCTGTCAACATCTGCTACCAGCCAAAACTTGATGCCAAATTTATCCGGCTTGTTAGGCATAACCGGCACCTTGTTTTGGTCGGTACAGCTGTTCGTCCACGGTAATGTCCGGCCCTGATTTGTAGCATGCAATGCAGTTATGTCTGAATCTCTCCCACACTTCAGTTATGAGTGCAAACTTGTCAGCTATCAGCCGGTGTTGCCGGGTCTCCTTCCTGTCAAAGCGCAGGAAGCGCATGATCTCCCGAAATCGATTCCTCGACACCGTTGAGATGAAAAACGAGTTGTCCCATTGCTCAGACCGGAAACTTTCCATCTCAATGTTTTTTCCGTAGAATGCACCCCTGACATAAAGAAGCGCAAGAAAGGCCTTGACCACTGCAAGTGAAACTTCCCGTCTGGCTCTCTTCACTCGCTCTGCGCGCTTCAGCCACTATGCATTCTCAGTGGTGCAGCAGCATTCTGTTCCATCACACAGACATAAAACGCTGACTGTTTGTCGCAAATGTTACGCCTTGCGTGTGGTGTGGGGTCAGCTGTTAGATCAGGCAGTACCATCTTTCCCAATCTCTGGTAGGCCTAATGATGGCTCCGCAGCACACGCTAAGGAATAATCATAGAGAATTACTTTACCCCAAAATGCTCATTGTCACGCTATGTAAGCAAAGCTATCTCTCTCTATCTATCTATCTATCTATATAGATATATACACTCACCTAAAGGATTTTTAGGAACACCATACTAATACTGTGTTTGACCCCCTTTCGCCTTCATAACTGCCTTAATTCTACGTGGCATTGATTCAACAAGGTGCTGAAAGCATTCTTTAGAAATGTTGGCCCATATTGATAGGATAGCATCTTGCAGTTGATGGAGATTTGTGGGATGCACATCCAGGGCACGAAGCACCGTTTGACCACAACCCAAAGATGCTCTATTGGGTTGAGATCTGGTGACTGTGGGGGCCATTTTAGTATAGTGAACTCATTGTCATGTTCAAGAAACCAATGTGAAATGATTCGAGCTTTGTGACATGTTGCATTATCCTGCTGGAAGTACCAATCAGAGGATGGGTACATGGTGGCCATAAAGTGATGGACATGGTCAGAAACAATGCAAAGGTAGGCCGTGGCATTTAAACAATGCCCAATTGGCACTAAGGGGCCTTAAGTGTGCCAAGAAAACATCCCCCACACCATTACACCACCAGCCTGCACAGTGGTAACAAGGCATGATGGATCCAGGTTCTCATTCTGTTTATGCCAAAATTTGACTCTACCATCGGAATGTCTCAACAGAAATCGAGAATCATCAGAGCAAGCAACATTTTTGCAGTCTTCAACTGTCCAATTTTGGTGAGCTCTGGCAAATTGTAGCCTCTTTTTCCTATTTGTAGTGGAGATGAGTGGTACCTGGTGGGGTCTTCTGCTGTTGTAGCCCATCCGCCTCAAGGTTGTGCGTGCTTCACAAATGCTTTGCTGCATACCTCGGTTGTAACGAGTGGTTATTTCAGTCAAAGTTGCTCTTCTATCAGCTTGAATCAGTCGGCCCATTCTCCTCTGACCTCTAGCTTCGACAAGGCATTTTCGCCCACAGGACTGCCGCATACTGGATGTTTTTCCCTTTTCACACCATTCTCTGTAAAACCTAGAAATGGTTGGGTGTGAAAATCCCAGTAACTGTGCAGATTGTGAAATACTCAGACTGGTCCGTCTGGCACCAACAACCATGCCACGCTCCCACGCTCAAAATTGCTTAAATCACCTTTCTTTCCCATTCTGACATTCAGTTTGGAGTTCAGGAGATTGTCTTGACCAGGACCACACCCCTAAATGCATTGAAGCAACTGCCATGTGATTGGTTGATTACATAATTGCATTAATGAGAAATTGAACAGGTTTTCCTAATAATCCTTTTGGTGAGTGTATATATATAGAGAGAGAGAGAATAGCCATGACAGCTTATTGGTTACCTTGTAGAAGTGCTGTCGTTGACCTGTCTTGAAGTGGAGGGTCGGCCCGTCTCAAATGAAGAGACCACTTCACTTTTTTAACCAAAAAATTTAAAAAGTAAAGATTTGAATGAGGAACAGAAGCGTTAGATTTGCAGTGGTCTCTTAATTTTAACCCTTATGTTCCTCACTAAAAACCTTCCTTTGTGACTTTTTTGGAAAGGAAAGATAAGGTGCTGTGGTTTCTTAATTTATTCTGGAGCTGTACATATGAGACTTTGTTCCATCTCTATGTACAATATTATTGGATTCAGTAGCAATTGGCCCCTGCATTTGCAGTGATGACATGGAGTGAATATCTCCTGTAGCCACTAATCAGTCTGACATCTTTTTGAGGGATCTTTGCCCACTAATCAAGAATTCATCCAACTGAGTGAGGTTCTAGAGGTGTCTGGTATATTTAGGTACTGCTACAGCATATTGTTTGTAGTGAGGTCAGGACTCTGACTTGACCAATCAAAAACACAGATTTTCATTCCACTGAGCCATTCCTTAATAGATTTAACTACACATATTGGGTGGTTGTCTTGTTGGAATACCAATTTTAGGCCGATCTTTTGGTCATAGACTTACGGACTTTCTGTTCAAGAGTCTTCAGAATACCCTTGAATATTTAATAATTCATGGTTCCCTTTCATTTGCTTCGTCCAGGTCCTGCGGAGGAAAAGCAGCTTTAGATTTGGACATTATTACCATCATGCATCACTGTTGGCATAAGGTTCATTTGTTGGAAGGCTGTGTTGGGTTTTTGCAAAATATAGTGGCTCTGATTGTGACCAACAGGTAAATTTTAGGCTCATCTGTGGAGCAATGGTGGTCTGCAAATCTCTAGAGGTTATATTTGGTAGGCATTTACCTGATCTATAATTTTTCTTATGTCTCTTGAGGATATTTTGAATGGGCACCCACTAATAGGCTGAGTTGCTATCATGTTAAATGCTCTTCAGGTTTTGTAGGCTTCCCTAGACTGATGTGCGCTTTCTACCTTTTTCCTGATGTTCTCTGCACTCACCTTTCCTTTTGACACGTGGTTTTGCATTCACCTATATGGATAACACCAAACTGTCCAGGTTTCTTGTCTCTATTTTTAGAGTCCTGCCCCAACTCTTCCCTAAAGTTACTTTCATAAATAGGTTAATTTAATACACACCAGATTCTCAACTACTTGAATTTAAGAATGCAGTTTGGGGTTAACCTATTTTTGTGCCTGTTCTAATTCCTTATCTTGTTTTTCTACTACATTTGATCTCCAAATGGAGCTGGAACTGGAACTATGAATCTGTCGTAATATATAAAAGATTGGATCTGATTTTTCTGAGACTGGTAATTCTAATGAATTTATTCTCTGCAGCAGAGTTAACGTTGAGTCTTCCCATTCAGTGGGAGTCCCATCCAGGTTCATCATAGCACTTGATGGTTTTTAAGACTCAATTGAAGACATTTTGAAAGTTCTTGAAATGTGCAGGATTAGTAATTATGGAATGTAATTTCTATTTGGTTATTTGAGCTGTTCTTGCCATCATATAAACAATAGTATAGATTTCTGTAGAGAACAAATACATAACATGCATACAGTGGATATAAAAATCTACACAAAATGCTAAGTGTTTGTGATGTAAAACAATGAGACAGAGAAATCATGTCAAAACTTTTTCCACATTAATGTGACCTATAACATGAAAAACATCTTTGAAGGGGAAAAATAAAAAACTCACAACCTGGTTGCATAAGAGTGAATACCCTCAAACTAATACTTTGTTGAAGCACCTTTTGATTTTATTACAGCACTCAGTCTTTCTGGGTAGGAGTCTATTAGCATGGCACATCTTGACATGGCAATATTTGCCACCACCATGCTTCACTGTGGGTATGGTGTTCTTTGTGTGATGTGCAGTGTTTTTGCATAAAACACACCTTTTGGAAATATGGCAAAAAGTTCAACCTTGGTTTAATCAGACCAAAACACATTTTCCAACATGCTTTTGGGAGACTTGATGTTTGTTTTTGCTTTTGCTTTGTAAGTTTTTGTTGGTTGTTTTTTCTTTGTAAGAAAATGCTTCAGTCTTGCCACCCTACCCCATAGCCCATTCATATCAAGAATACGGGATATTTTTGTCACATGCAGCACACAGCCAGTACCTGCCAGACATTCCTGCAGCTCTTTTAATGTTGCTGAAGGCCTCTTGGAAGCCTTTCTGACTAGTTCAGATTTTTTCATCAGTTTTCAAGGGATGTCCAGTTCTTGGTAATGTCTCTGTTGTGCAATATTTTCTCCACTTGATGATGACTGTGTTCCATGGTATAGCTAATGCTTTGGAAATTCTTTTGTACCCTTCTCCTGACTGATATCTTTCCACAATGAGATCCCTCTGATGCTTTGGAAGCTCTCTGCGGACCATGGCTTTTGTTCTGAGAGGCAAATAAGAAAACAGCTGACCTTCAATTGTGATTTATCAGAGTCACATTAAATTATGGCAGGTGTGTAATGACTTCTATTTAACATGAGTTTTTATGTGATTGGTTAATTCTGAACACAACCACATCCCCAGTTAAAAGAGGATGTGCACACTTATGCAACCAGGTTTTTGTAAGGTTTGTATTTTTAATTTTTCCCCCTCAAAGATTTCCGTTGGTTTTTCAATTGAATTGTTCACATTATAGGTCATATTAAAAGTTAAACAATTTCTGATGTGATTTATCTTTGTCTAATTTTTTTACATCACATAAACCTGGCATTTTAAAATGGGTGTGTAGACTTTTTATATCCAGTGTACATACATACAGTACATACATTCATACATATATTAAAAATTATCTCCTGTCCCATCTGGCCCTAATCAAAACATTTTTTGTTTAGCAGGTTTGTTACAATATCTATAAATGTAACCCCTTTTCTATAAAAAAATTATTTCACAACAATCCATTTCTTAAGTGGGAGGCACTACAGATGTGCAAAAACCTAGCTTGTATTTTTCTTAGGTAGAGCTAGCTAAAAACATTTTCCTGGCTTTCTTGCTTATGTGGCACAAACATGCCCTCTCATGTATCTGCCACAGGCCAACGCCCTAGGAAAAACCACCTGGGCCAGGCCTGCAAAATAGGGCCCTTGAACACAGCACATCTGCTGCTCTTAAACGCCGCTTGGCCGCCATCCCTTGAGGATGTACACCTGTCCCCAACCTGGCCTTGTTTGGGGAGGTTTGAAGTAATATGTAATAATAAGCAGCTCTTGGCAGAAAAGGAAGATGGGAAAAGTGTGATATAGTTCCTTCAGAACCTCCTCTTCAGCCTGACAGATGACGCAGCCTCATTTACACCCCCTAGAGTTTCAGATTTTCACTCTTCTCTCCTTGTTACTAAAAATGGCCTCCAGGGCCCTGACTACTGGTGCTGTGTCTGTTCCTGGTGCTCCCCTGTTGTGTTTATGCCAAAAAACAACAACACTACTAACTGAAAATTCATTGGGTAAGTAATTACATACAATACATTTTCTTTAACAGAATGTTTGAAAAAATATGATGTGAGATATGGAGCCCTTTTCTTAACATTTGTCACATATTGATTAAGACATTAGTCTTAATAACAAAGAAGACAAATACTTTCCTAATGACAGATGAAATAATTGTAAATAGAAGAAACTGGAATAATTCTGTGTATTTTGGTAATTAATAAAATGTATGGTTGCCACAAAAGGGAGGCATTGGGTGTAGTTGAGTTGGCTCATTTTAGTGGTCTGTATTTTCCAGCTCTCCCAAACTGACCAATCTCTCCTTATCTTTGTGTAATAAACACATGGTACCAAGACTTAATACCCCATAAGTACACATAGACAAGAAAAATGGGGAAACAACATAAGTGATACTGTGTCATGACATTAAATGCAAATGATGATATATTTGCCCAAAGAAAACACATCCCTAGACAATTACTAGTTTCTAGTTTCAATTCAAGTCTATTTTGTCAAGTAGGATGCAAGTAATTACCTAGAGGATTATAATTAGGAGCCCAATACCCTTAGGCTGATTTGCTTTCTTTGGTTGTGTACAGGTTTCGCTGCACCCCACAGATACGTGCAGATATCTTTGGCCACCTGGCTCATAGTGGCTGTGGTGTCTGGGGAGAGATGTTGTTAGGAAAAAGGTTGACCATGCACACACGTTTTTTACCAAAATGCATTGACCCAGTAGTAGGAAATAGAGTTATCTGCATAGAATTTAGGCCACTTGCCATACTGAAACATTACTGCCCATTGGAGATGGGACTAATGTGGCCAATGGTCTGGCCATTGAGGGCTGTATGAGAGCCCCACTCTGACTGTGACACCAGCAGGGGGCTCACAGTACCCTCTGTCAGTAAAGAGAACAACAAGTCTGCTCCTCCATGTCTGCAAGAACAGCTGGAGGCAGACCATAAAGTGCCTGCCAACTCATAATACAGCTTCTTTCATGGCTTTCATTGAACCATTATATAACTTTTTCATAAAGACAGTAGAATTGACAAAAGGGGTCAAAGCCAGAAATGCCAATTATGGCAAGCAAGCCATAATGTATAAACAGTCATATGTAAATTTTAGAGCTTGTTTGGGATGAACCTGTAATAAGCAGCCTCCAAATCAGCCATGACCTGGCATTACCAAAGTAGCTGAGGTCAGTTGGTAGAGCTCAATCACAATTTCACTCAACGAAATGTATTATAACTGAAGAGCTCTATTGTTTGTTACCCAGGTAATGTCTCGGTTACAATAGGGCTTGGGAAGGTAACTTTGAAACGTTATTACAATACTTATGCTTTTTACCCAGATTCCATATACAAATGATATCTCTTTTCAAGCCTAATATTCAAAAAAATTGTGAAACGTTTATATTGAATTATTCTGACTATCACCAATATTAATATTTTGTAAAAAATTACTTGGGCCCTGGTACATGTTGGGGTGAATAGGAATGAGGCAGCTCACATGCTAACCAAACAGGCCCCTGATATTGAGAAAGTGGAAATTGCAGTCCCATAAGACAGGCAGAGTTCAATGGGCATTGATGATAAAAAGATGGCAGGAGCACTGGAATAGAGACACTAATGTCAGCATCTCTTTCACATAAGCGGTAAAGTTGGGGTTGTGAGGGAGGCATCAAGGAGAGAAGCCATGTTAACAATACTTTTAATGGGACACAGCCAGACAAATAACTAATTACATTTGATAGAGAAACATTCAACTGCAAGGTGTGACTACTGCCAGGAAATAAAATCAGTAGACCTTGTGTTGATGCAGAGGGCTTAAGATAATAACTGACAAAAGACAGGATACAATTTGTTTTATTGTTTTGGAGACAGGACTGGCATTTAGGACATGTATCCTCCTTCACTCTGGCTCACACTCCAGCACAGTCGATGCCAATGTCTGTAAATCCTCAATGTAAGAAGAAGCATTAGCTGATGTCCTTTGTGATGCTGAAGCATATTTACCATCAAAGGAAAGCCATGGGGTCAGGAAATTCCTCTGATACTGTAAACCTAACTATCTTATTTATTTTGAATAGATACAATAACACTTTCAAACGTTAAGTTTATGTTGGTGCAACATTGTAACCGGTAAATCTACCGTGTCTGAGTGAATAGAGTGAGTTATTGACTTTCGTTTCACAAATAACTTTAGTTGATGTTACAACTGAACAAAACAAAAGATCCAACAACCGAATTGGGAGTCATTGGTTGTTGTCGTCAAGCCTTTGTTTTGAACGGGGAAGAGGCTACACGTTGCTTTTTTGACGTTCGTTGGTAATGAACGTCTGCCTCATGAGATAGCATTTTGTTTGAAAAATGAAAACTGAACTCTCAACTGCGCCCAGCTTTGTAGCCAGATTGCTGAGAACTGGATCCTTGTCAGAAGACCAACTATAACACTTCACCCATTCCTTGGAGAAAGCTTTAGGTGGTTATGTAGATATCTAGCACAAGTAGCCAAGTTGATTTACATATTAATTAGCGAACTAATTATTGACGCAGGTGTATCTTGAGTTGAGGGGCACAAAATGGCTTTCGACAAGTTGGCACACTGTTTCAAAGATATTTTCAGTTTACATGATAATGCTTCAGTTTAATTTCATTGTTTCACAATTTTTTGTGAAACCAAGATGTCGGAGTACTACATTATGTATAACCTCCTTTAGTAAAGTTGCACGTTTCCGAACCATCCAGAGGGAGTTGCTGGAGTGTAGTGTGGCACCAAATAGATATACCACCCTAGTGGGACTCCAGGAAACGGCTGGTGTTGCGAAGCCTCGGCGGTGAAGTAGGTTTAAGATTGGACATTCGACAGACATTCGGCTCTTCAAATCTCAATAGCTCTTAAACGACGTATTCATTCAATCCAATAATGGTCTCATTGTGATTACAAACGTGTATACGATGTTGCATAGCGATTATTTACCCATATTTTAACCGAGCATAAAGTTAGCAAGCCACGGAGAACTAACCGCTGTGTATCGGAGTAGACACCGAAAAGGAAGCGATCTCCGGGCGTGTGCTGTTTGTGGGAGCGTTCAGATTGTATACCAATGCAGCCATCTTCTTCAAACTTCTAGCTTCAATAGCTCTTACAAAAAGTATACAATAACTATGAAAATTCAAGAATATTAACTTCAGATACAATTTACAGTAGAGGTTCCCAACCAACATGCTAATTTTAGTTATCGATATTTACAGTAAGTTTACGTTCTAGATTGATTAGCATTCTCTAAATATCTGCAGTAATTTACAGTCGAAACAAGCTTTTTTTAAATTTAGAGGATTCAAACCAGCAACCTTAAGTTTAATGGCCGAGATGCTTTAATCACTAGGCTATGTTGCCTTATGTTTGGTACAAGAACAGAACCACACAAGAAAGATATTGAAAAGGCACCATTCAAGTATACACTCATCTTCATGTAGGAAATAATTGCTAATAGAAGTTAATAATTAATCTATAATTTGAATGGTAGTTTTATTTGAACAGCGAGAGACAGTATAGCAAAAAAACATGTCAAAAATGTAAAAATAATATTTGCATTTTACTGAGGAAAATAAGCATTCGACTCCTGCAAAACAGGACTTAATACTTGGTGGTGGCAAAACCAGTAGGTAATGCCACGTGGCAGAGCTATATTACTTAAGTCCAAAACTTGCTGTTTTTGCTGTACACTTCTAAGCCAACTACATTGTCATTGTTTCCTACTTAGTTTTCAGGTTTTTATCAAGTTTAACACCTGATCACATTCATGTGGCAGTTCGTCTATCAGTTTACATCGTGTAGTCCCTTAGAAGCAAGTCTTAATTACAAAAATGTACAAGTTGTTTGTATGCTACTTTTAGAAAAACTTAGTTAAAAAAAGAAGTTCAAAAGGTTAATTTGTCATTTGCAAAAACAATGAAATGCTTGGTTTTCCTAGCATTTCAAGTATTTGATCCCCTGCTGATTTTGTGTTTGCCCACTGACAAAAAAATTATCAGTCTATCTTTTTAATAGTAGGATTATTCGAACAGTGAGATACAGAATAACAACAAAAATCCAGAAGACCCATGTCAAAAATTGTATCAATTGATTTGCATTATAATGAGGGAAATAAGTATTTGACTCTGCTGCAAAACATGACTTAGTTCTTGGTTGCAATACCCTTGTTGACAATTATTGAGGTCAACTGTTTGTTGTAGCTTGTACTCTTTGCAGATCTTCTCCAAGTCATTAAGGTTTCGAGGCTGACGTATGGCACCTCGAGCCTTCAGCTTCCTCCACAGATTCTCTATGGGATTATAGTCTGGAGACTGGCTAGGTAACTCCAGGATCCTAATGTGCTTCTTCTTGAGCCACTGCTTTGTTGCCTTGGCTGTGTGTTTTGGGTCATTGTCATGCTGGAATACCCATCCACAACCCATTTTCAATGCCCTGGCTGGGGAAAGGAGGTTCTCATCCAGGATTTGACGGAACATGGCCCTGTCCATCTTCCCTTTGATGCGGTGAAATTGTCCTGACCCCCAAAGCATAATATTTCCACCTCCATGTTTGACGGTGGGGATGGTGTTCTTGGGGTCATAGGCAGCATTCCTCCTCCTCCAAACACGGCGAGTTGAGTTGATGCCAAAGAACTTGATTTTGGTCTCATCTGACCACAACACTTTCACCCAGTTTTCCTCTGAATCATTCAGATTTTCATTGGCAAACTTCAGATGGGCCTGTACAAGTGCTTTTTTGAGCAAGGGGACATTGCGTGCACTGCAGGATATCGGTCCTTCACGCCATAGCGTGTTACCAATTGTTTTCTTTGTGACTATGGTCTGAGCTGCATTGAGGTCATTGACAAGATTCTCCTGTGGAGTTCTGGGCTGATTCCTCACCGTTCTCGTGATCATTGCAACTCCAAGGTGAGATCTTGCATGGAGCCCCAGACCGTGGGAGATTAATTTTTTTTTGTGTTTCTTCTGTTATCACCTTCTCACCAAACTGCTTGGCGATGGTCTTGTAGCCCATTCCAGCCTTGTGTAGGTCTACAATCTTGTGTCTACCATTCTTGGACAGCTCTTTTGTCTTAGCCATTGTGGAGAATTTGGAATCTGATTTTTGTTGTTCTCTCTCACTGTTCAAATAAACCTACAATTATAATTATAGACTAATCATTTCTTTGTCAGTGGGCAAATGTACAAAATCAGCAGGGGATCAAATACATTTCCCCCCTCACTGTAAAAAATTCCCAGAGTAGCTGCTAAAAAACGATATTTGAATTAAGCAGAGTCAGAGAATATATGCTTACTTTCCCTTGCAAATTCGGTCTGCTTTGATTTGCTTTGATCAATGATAATCTTGGCTGGTGAGGTGACTACAAAATAATCTTGTGCCAGAACGGTGCTCCAGACATCTGTCTCCACTCAAACACTTTCCCCTTAGTCTAATGCATTTCTCTTATTTCCCACTCTAACAGAGCATTACCAACACCACTGGTTCCCACTGGCTCCATGCAAAGGCTCGGGAAACAGATGTCTCAAGAGTCAACCACAAAATCGGCCCCTTGATTGGCAAAGCTACTTACACTATTGGACTCCCACAGAAACAGCTCTCCTCTCTGCTGCCCAGTGAACTGACAATGTGGGTCGATCTGTATGAGGTGTCCTATCGGATGATCAGCTGCAGGAAAGAGCAGAGATTTGGGAGGTCAGGTCCATCCAGGATGTTCAACATGATGACTCACGGGCTAATGTTCATTTAATTGTTAGTAGAATTCCCCAGGCATTTTTGCCCCATGCAGTTTGAGGACATGAAATAATTTTATTTTTACTGGCTTAACCCAATTTGTTTAAAAATCTAAATGTCCTTGATTTGTAAAATAATCTACTGTTTTGAAAGAAGTTCTAAGGGTTTACAGTCCCCTCCAAAAGTATTGGAACGGCAAGGCAAATTCATTTGTTTTTGTTGGTCACTGAAGACATTTGGGTTTAAGATCAAAAGATGAGTAAGAGACAAGAGTTCAGAATTTCAGCTTTAATTTCCCGGTACTCACATATAGATGTGTTTAACAACTTAGGACATATCACCATTTGTATTTGACCACAGCATTTTTAGATGAGCAAAAGTAAAGGAACAAATAATCTTAAGAAAATAATATTTAATATTTGGTGGCATAACCCTTGCTTGCAATAACTGCCTCAAGCATGCGACCCATCGACATCACCAAACTGTTGCATTCTTCATTCGTGATGCTGTTCCAGGCTTTTACCGCAGCTTCTTTCAGTTCTTGTTTGTTTCGGGTGTTTCTCCATCCAGTCTCCTCTTAAGGAGGTGGAATGCATGCTTTATTGGGTTAAGGTCAGGTGATTGACTTGGCCAGTCTAAAACCTTCCCCGTTTTTCCCCTGATGAAGTCCTTTGTTTTGTTGGCAGTGTGCTTTGGGGCATTGTCCTGCTGCATGATAAACTTCCTCACGATTAGTTTCAATGCATTTCCCCGTAAATTGGCAGACAATGTTTCTGTATACATCTGAATTCATTCTGATGCTACCATCATCAGTTATGTCATCAATAAATATTAATGAGCCTATTCCAGAAGCAGCCATGCACGCCCAAGCCATGACATTACCTTAACAATGCTTCACAGATGAGCTTGTATGCTTCGCATCATAAGCAGTTTCTTTCTCCACACTTTGGTAGAGACTAATCAGTCTATAAGATTGTGTTCCAGAACTTTTGCGGCTCATCATTGCAAATTTCAACCTGGCCTTCCGAGTATTACTGCTGATGAGTGGTTTGCATCTTGTGGTGTAGCCCCTATATTTCTGCTCTCTGAGTCTTCTTCGAACAGTGGATTGTGGTACCTTCACCCCTGCACCGCGGAGGTCGTTGGTGATATCACTGATGTATTGGGGGTTTTCTTTACAGCTCTCACAATATTTCTGTCATCAACTACTTTGGTTTTCCTTGGGCGGACTGTTCGATGTCTGTTGCTCAGTACACCAGTAGTTTATTTCTTTTTCAGGACATTCCAAATTGTTGTGCTTGCAATGCCCAATGTTTGTCCAATGGCTCTGGTCGATTTTCCTTATTTTCTCAGCTTGACAATGGCTTGCTTTTCTCCCATAGACAGCTCTCTGGTCTTCATGTTGGTTTATTCTCTTTAACAAAAAATGCAGTCTTTATAGGTTTAAATCAAGGATGGAAACTTAGACTAGTCATGCAGAGCTATTTAATGTTTGAACAATCAACCTAAAAGGCAACACCTGGGTAACAAGAAACATCAGTAACATGTTCCAATAGTTTTGCTCACTTGAAAAATGGGTGGGTTCAAACGAAGGGTGGTATGTCCTAAGTTGTTTAAAACATCTAGATGTGAATACCAGGAAATGAAAGCTGAAATTCTTCTCTCATACTCATCTCCTGATCTTAAACCCAAATGTCTTCAGTAAACAACAAAAACAAAGGCATTTACCTTACCGTTCCAATACTTTTGGAGGGGACTGTATATTACAAATTGTTATAGTTTCATGAATTTCTAATAAATTCTTTGAGCAACTATTTCTCCATGGTTTCACTATTAGCAATGGTCTTTTGGTGAGCAAAATCATGGATCCCACTAAGCATTAATAGGTATTTGCCACAGGAAAACAAAAGGCATAATCTTCCTGGAAATGTTCTCCCGTTTTAGTACCCATAATGAATAGGACCATGTTGTTGGCATTTGTGTATTTCCAAACTGAAGGCTACATTTGTTTGGTCTTGGTTTGCGCTCATTGCAGTTGGATGTCCAGGTTACTCTGAAGTGCAGCTGACTGACCTGGAGCATTAGCAGACTGAATGAAAGATAGAAGCTGTGACCTAAGCATGTCCAGGGACTCCTAATCCCCCCCATCCCCAATTTGAAGGCACAATGACACTCTGATAACAAAGACCTAATGATCGGGAAGAGCACCACGCGGGCAAGTTTATGAGCACAATAACCTTTTGGTGTGTAAAGAGAGGAACTGATAGAACAGAGAGCTATTGGCCAGGAAAACCAGCACAATGAGGAATTTGTAAACTTGGAAAGTAAATATTTTTGGTTCTCATCAACAAATCTATGATCAACAGCTGTTTGCAATTGTAGACTTTTTTAGGGAAAACATTTGCTATTTCATACCATCACAGATTACTGGCCCATTTCCTTGGTTTTAAATTTCCAGATACAATTCCTGAATATTATGAACAATATTCAGAAACAATATCCTTTTTTTGTCTGAGACAAATCATTGGTGATAATATTCCTGTTATAAACACTACACATTTTTCTGTGAAATCATGTATATATCTACTATTTCACATTTTTGTAAAACAATTATAAAGAACTTTATAAGGAATGTCCTGGAGATCTAATTACCTTCAAATATGTGAGTGAGAATGTTCTGAAAAAGTGTTGATAGTATGCTATTTTTATTTGTATTAAAGTAAAAGAGAAATAGTAAAATTGTTCTAGTGCAAAGATTTAGACAAGACTTAGTTATGCTTGTTGGGCTGGACAAGTTTTCAAGCAAAACTATTTTCTTTACGTTAACCAAGTTGGAGCATCTGTGGGTGGACAACAGCAGTCTGAACATTATGGGGAGGGTGGTGCAGAAGGTAGTTGCTGACTTGTAAAACAGACGTTTACACAAACCATTTGCTGATTAAGGGAAACATGTTTGGTGGTGTCCGGGAGAAGAATACATTCCCTTCATTGCTTACCTTGGCACTGGATTTTTATAATCACTTCATGCTAAAGTATTCTGTCCAAAATTCCAGTAATCAAATTCGAATGCTTTTTTCTTTCAAGTTTTTTTTCTCCACTCTGTCCACACCAGTCAGTATTTTCAAGACAAATAGTTCTTACTTTTAAGTCAGCACCCTTTTCATGATTTTCTCCAGAAACATTTTCTCAACGTACAGGTTTTTTTTCTGTCCACCCAAGAGGGACAAGTGTCTCCTTTCCAACACACTGGTTGATTTCATAAAGACGTGAGTATGTGTTAAAAAGGTACACATGAATAAAATAACCCAAAAAACAAGGCAAACAAGTGGATGTGATTTGCTTTTCATACTTTATTTCATGTAGGTTTATCAGTTGATCACAATATTCTATCATTCTACTAACTTGACATTTTTTATTTATATCTTCAATTTTTACAAGAAAAAATACAAATGTCTTAAAACCATTATAGTTTAGTGATTTCTAATTTCATGAGCCAGTGCTGCTTAGTCTGAAATTACATGCATCCACAGCCTAATCAACATATTGATTGCCAAACACTGTCAAACCAAAGTCTTCAGATGGCTACTTTGACAGCAAACACTGGGTTAATGTTTGTTTCATATTCATACTCCACTGGCAGCTCTTTAAAACTGGATGGAAAATTCTACTCCTGCTCTCTCAAATCTCAGCCCACTACTCAGCACGAGCCTCTCTTCAGTACTGCTCTGCTCTCATCACAGCTTTTTAAACAATAATGGACACGAGGACCTTGTTTTTCACTGTAATTTTGGTACCATGGATGCTCTCATTTGCAGCAAGAAATGAATACATTGAAGCAGTAAAACCTAAGGTAAGTGCAACTATTTTGGTAATGTCTTTTGGACAAATTTCTTGACTTAAATTTACAAAAGGGTGTTATTTGTGCAAGATCCCATACCAATAAATACTCAACAGAATCAACTACAAGGAGATTTGCATATTATATATAGTTCCATGTAACAAGGTGCCAAGCCCTGTCCTTGTCTAAATATTGTCATTACTTTTAATTTTTGTTGTTGTTGGGTAATCTAGATACATGTTTCCAACCAATCCCACAGAAAGAGGTTGTGACCATGCTAGACTATGACAATGTTGGGGACTCAGAAACAAGCAAAGCTGTAGCTCCAAACAGTGAGGGCGGTGAGTTTTCTCTCAAGACACACTGGAGAAAATGCTGTTCACAAAGACATTTATTAAGAACATACACTGGGTCCGATGAGATGTTTCCTAATTGAATAAGTGAATACAGTATACAACCACATACTGAAAAAGTTAAGCATAGTGTCCTGTTGACAACCACAGGACAAGCTAACATTTGGGTCCCATAAGGACAAAGAGGTGAATTCAGGGAGGGATAACTTGGCTGATCAATAGGAAAACTTGAGTACTTGCTAATGGAGAATGCATTTAACTATTGGTTTCAGAACTGCCCACATGCCTGCTGTGTGTGTGTCTCACTGGGTCAGTGTACTGCGAAGAGGTCTCTCCTGAGATGACAACTGTTCCATCCCTGCCCAAGGAAACTGCCTATCTCTATGCACGCTACAACAAAATCAGAAAAATCACAAACAAAGACTTTGCAGATATTGGTTAGTGGAACCCAATTCATTGATATCTATTGAAATAGCTGTAACACTTTTGACATTTCTTTGAAAATGTTTTTTTTTACAGCAACTCTGAGAAGAATTGATCTGACTGGGAACCTCATCTCTGAGATTGAAGATGGAGCTTTCGCAAAGCTCACCCTCCTTGAAGAGCTCAATCTCTCAGAGAACCAACTGGTCAAACTACCCATGTTACCTGTCAAACTCGTATCCTTAAATGCCAATCACAACAGACTTAAAACCAAGGGTGTAAAATCTAACGCTTTTAAGGTAAGCCAGAATTGTTTTTTCTCATACAGTAACATTTTACAATCAAGTAATGGTTGCTTTAAAGATGCGGTCTAGTATTTTTGCCTACTGTATTTTTGCCTAAGTGAAGATGTCGAGCCACTGCGGGTCTACGAAGGTTTTGTACAATGTCATATATTTGCCATTTTGTGCCCCATATCATCAAACTACTTGTTTTCAAACTGAATTTAATGGCCAACTACGGTATAATATTGATTTTGCTTAGACTATACACATATAAACAACATTACAAATCTGGCCCAAAATTAAATGTTTTAAGAATATTTTATTAATTAATAATTTAATAATTGCAGGCTGCATCTTTAAAGGTTGATATATTTATAATATATTTCAAATTAAATATCCATGCTATACATAAATGTTACCTGAAATATATTGCATTATATATACATACAGCAAATTTATTTTCTCAGAAACTCACGAAGTTGGCGTACCTTTACCTCGGAGATAACGAGCTGGAGGCGATCCCACAACTTCCAGAGAGTCTTCGCATTGTGCACCTAAACGTCTGTTAACAACAAACGCTCCCGCAGCAACAGCATTTTGACTAATTTGTTTCTTTCACCTAGCAAAACATTTTAGAAAACCGATGCATATGGAAGCAGGCGACTGCATAGCTATTTAGATGAAATATGTGAAGAGGTCCTACAAACTGACACTTTTTCTAATCTACTTCCCTTACAGAAAAATAAGATCACCTCGATATCAGATGAGACCTTCTGTCAAGGCAACAACACCCAGTACATAAGAACCAACATAGAGGAGATTAGACTGGACAACAACCCTGTGATTCTGGCTAATCATCCCAACAGCTTTGTCTGCCTCCGTTCCCTGCCCATTGGACAGTACCACTGAGTCATAATGCCACAGTTTGGTTCCCTTGTGGCAAGGGCTATCTAATGTAAAGCATGAGTCAAAAGACCACAGTGCAGAAGTGGCATGTAATCTGAGCCATGGCTTAAAGAGCAGAAACTTGCAATAATGTTTATTTTTACAAGATAAAACTGAATGATTCCCTTGGGTCATCTTGCTAGGTTCACAATTTGTTTAAATGGTGTACTCTTAGGTAGGGCACAAGTGAACACAAGTTACACAACATAACTATATGCTCAATACTCTTTGATTGTTTTTCTGTCTCTGTTTTATACATCCAATAGCATGTCTGCATACTGCTTCAATTGCATTCATCTACTTTTTTTATGAAATTGTTGCTAGTAAATGTACATAGTAGTGGAACTACAATTTGCACACATTTAATATTGTTAACACATATTTGTATTGGTTTAACAAGACATTTGCCATACTGTTTACATGAATAAAATTCGAACTACACTGCAATGCATCCACTGAGTAAAGACCATTTTTATTATACAAATAACACATTGTCATGTTTGGCTTGTTAAAAATGTTCATCCAATCTCAGCAAAACAGAGAGTACTTAAAATATTAGTCTCTTGAACCATCTGGAAATGTGTAATATAAGTTTTGCATTGAGATAACATTATTTGTTTGATCAGCTTCCATGTCCAGTGGTCATTTACTTGGCTACTGGTTCTGTATGTGCAATCAATCCATCTTCAATCTTCTGCTGGTATTCCCTCTCTGACTTTTTCCTTCTGTAGACATCATCTATGGGACAAATGGCGATGAATGAAACAGATTATGGGTTAACATTGTACCTACTGTAGCTTCTATATTGTTTCTTGGTGTTAGTTTTACATTTTTTAGACAAAATACTGCTACAGCTAATTGTCGATGGCAGCAATGGTTAACCATTCCAACAACTTTTTGCTACAGCATAAAATATTTAGTATTAATTGCCTGACAACTATGAATGTTCTGGATTGATTTGTTCATGTTTTTTTTTTCTTTAACTAATTATGCATTTTGTTAATTCAACTGTGTACAGTTACGGTAATGTACTTTTTTTTAAGAGATTGGCCTGTGACCAGGAAGCAGTCTGGTAGTGCTCTAAAGCAGCTAAAGATTTGATTGACATTTCTGATTGCCTAGTGACAGTGCATCATACCAAATCTTGATCAACTCCCATTGAGAATACAGTACAATGGAACGGCCTGACAGACGTGATTTAACTGAAAAACACAGTTGGCTGCTCCTGTGACAAAGCTGGGTTAATAGATAACATACAGAAAACGAACATTTATCATTAGCGAAATAATATGAATACTATATGACAGACGAGTTGCGTTTTCAAATCTATTTACGCGCAAGCTCTATTAGCCCCAAAACAAATGAGACATGAAAGCCCACCACTACCATGAAGGGCAGTCACCGCTCCGTTTCTAAAACGCCGCCTCCTCCTTTCCTAGACAGGCTTACTTGCCTCCCACTGGAAACAACAATATCTGTGATATCTTGATTTAGTTACACAGATCTTTGGTATTACCTGATTGGGTATTGTCGGCAACGCAAGCGGTCCCGGTTCCACGTGACCTTGTAACGATTAACAGGCTGCTCTACACAGTCCAATACAATTCCAAACATTACTATCCTGCTCCCGTTAATTGTTTTTAAGTACGGTTTCGCAGATACAGGTTGAGCCATGTCTTGAACTTTTATAGTCTAGGGGCTTTGATCTTTGTCCGCTAAAGCAGCCTCAGAATCCACATGTCGTATTTACAATGCAACATATAGACTGAAGGTTATTTCAAAATAATACTACTATGCTGTTATAATTAAATACGTCACGGTAAGAATTTAAGAACTGGAATACTTACAGAATGTCTCCCTTCCTATCCTCACGTTGATCATGATCCATTCCATCACACCTCCAATACAAAAAAAGACAGGCATAAATCTATACAACCCAAAGCGACGTTTCCCTGGTACAAGACTCAGGATGTACTTAATGTTTTTATTCTTCCTCTGAAACATTTTTGTTCCTCGTCAGTAATTTACATTAAATAAGTAGAATGCATGGTAACAAACCGATAACTTCCGAGTTTTGCGAAGGAGACCTCACTTGCCCTCCACCATCGTTGCAAAAAAAGATGGCGTCGTAAGCGTACATTCTTTTTTGACGTTCTCATTGGTTCAAGTCAAGCACTTACCAAAGACATTAAACGACCAACAAGATATTCAATTCCCTACTTCTTCGTCAAATAATAAATCCCCATCAAGATCGCATAATTTTTGAGATTACAAGATATAGGGGTTATAGTACATTATAACAAGTCTTGTTATACATCAAAGTTATTTATTTTAACCAAATCGAACTACAATAGTGGAATACATCCTAAATTAAAATGAAACCGTTTCTAGAGTAACAATGATCCCAATAAACAAACTTAACTGAAATGCAATTTAAAGTGACAATATCGATTTGGCATATCATGTACAGCAGTGTATATAAAATAGCACAATATACAGTACACGTTTTAGGACACCCAATGGAATAACATTTAAAGCTATTGAATAATGACATTATAGAAATTTTAGATTGAAGTTGTTACATGCGGAAGTATTTTTTTGGCCAAAGTTTCTGTTATTTAACAATATATATATTCGTACGTTTGCCCTTTTCTTCTAACCAATTATAATATACATTTTCTGATTCACGATAAATGTAGGCCCGGCTTCATCGCAGTGACACTCATCGGACTGAGGAGATATGTGTCCTCTAAAGCTAGGAGTGCCTAAGTCTTTTTGGGTAGGAGTATATTAGCACGGCACATCTTCATGTGGCTATTTGCCCACTCATCTTTACAAAAGCGCTCCAAATCTGTCAGATTGCGAGGACATCTCATATTCACAACCCTCTTCAGACTACCCCACAGATGTTCAATTGGATTCAGGTCTGGGCTCTGGCTGGGCCATTCCAAAATGTTAATTTTCTTCTGGTGAAGCCAAGCTTTTGTTGATTTGGATGTGTCTTTGGGTCGTAGTCATACTAAAAAGTGAACTTTGTCTTCAGCTTTCTAACGGACACCTGAAGGTTTTGTGGCAAAATTGACTGGTATTTAGAACTGTTCATAATTCCCACCACCCTGGCTAAGGCCCTGGTTCCAGCTGAAGAAAAACAGCCCCAAAGCATGATGCTGCCACCACTGATTCACTGTCGGTACTGTATTCTTTGGGTGATCTATAGTGTTGTTTTTTGGAATTATGGCCCAAAAGTTTAACCTTGGTTTCATCAGACCACAAAACATTTTCCCACAGGCTTTTGGAAGACTTGATGTTTGTTTTAACAAACTTAAGCCAGGCTTGGGTGTTTTTCTTTGTAAGAAAGGGCTTCTGTCTTATAACCCTACCCCTTATCCCATTCATATGAACAATACAGGAGATTGTTGTCACATGTAGCACACAGCTAGTACTTGCCAGAAATTCCTTCAGCTCTTTTAATGTTGCTATAGGCCTCTTGGAAGCCTCCCTGACAAGTTTTCTTCTCATCAGGAGAAAATAATTTCTAAAGCAGTACATATACCATGGAACACAGTGAAGAAAAAACTGGCAGAACAGAGACATTACCAAGAACCGGATGTCCCTCCAAAATTGATGATAAGATGAGAAGAAAACTCGTCAGGGAGGCTTCCAAGAGGCCTAAATCAACATTAATGTAGCTGCAGGAATTTCTGGCAAGTACTGGCTGTGTGCTACATGTGACAATCTCCCGTATTCTTCATATGAATGGCCTAGGGGGTAGGGTGGCACGACGGAAGCCTTTTCTTACAAAGAAAAACATTCAAGCCTGGCTGAAGTTTACAGAAACAAACATCAAGTCTCCCAAAAGCATGTGGGAAAATGTGTTATGGTCTGATGAAATTTTGAGGGACAGGGGTGTTGTCACAGTATTTATTTAGTGTGCTGAAGTAAAATACTTATATTGCACATTTTAAACACATGTAACTAAGTGCTTTACAAGAACATCAGCACAGAAAAGAAAAGAAGAATTGTCACGTCCTGGCTATGCCCCTTTGCACTGGGCTGGGGCCATAGTCAGGACGGGACAAAGAAAGATGCCTCTAGGCATCTCTATGTGGTTGGGTCTCCCCAATTGGAGGCAGGTGTAGATTGTTGCTTCCAGTTGGGGAACCCATTTACGTGGAGTGTTTGTCCACACAGAGTGTGGATTATTTTGGTTTGTAGATTACCCAAAGACACAGGAGCTGCTATAAGTTTGTTTTGTTTCTTTACCTTCATTAAAACATGGATTACCATCACCACATCGTCTCTGCGCATGTGTCCTGCCACCAGCCTTGTGACAAGAATAAAACAGTCATTGAAAAACATATAGAAATTATAATTTATGATACATACAAACACAGAAGGAATATAGCAGCCAGTCACCACCCAGAAATCCTTAATTAGATTATTGAATACTACAGCATTGTGACTGTTAAGCTGATGTGCACTCACCGATTGCAAGGTGCAGCCTGTGTCCGAAAAAACTGCTGCCGGGTCCATCCATTGAGCTGAGCAGCTTTGACAACATTGGTGCCGTTGTATTGTCGTTATGGGTACGAGGTTCTCTTCCGTGTGTTCCCACACAGAAAGCACATCTCTCAGGACCAGTGCAATCATCTCTGACGTGTGATCAACTGGAAAATATGCCATCTGAAGGCATCTGTTGCACAGCGTCCATTCATCGTCAATGTAGTGCAAAGTAAGGCTCAAGTATGGGTCCATCGTCCTACTTGACCAGAGATCAGATGTGGCTGCAAAGTGCTTAATAGTCTTCAGTTCAGAGGCTACCATTTTACGACATGTTTTGTACATGTAGGGCAACACAGTTTAGGAAAATGATGGTCGCGGTGGCACAGTGTATCTTCTGTCGAGAGTTTTAATGAGGTGTTTAAACCCACAGTAGCTACAGGAGCCATATCCTTTGCGATGAAGTAAGAAAGGCATCAGTTATTTCTTTACTATCTTCTTGAATCCTTTTCGTAATGTGAGGCATTAGGAAATGATTGTGTTAACGACACCTGCTTTGTGGAGCCCCTTGTGGCTGGGTTCTTGTCAGTCTCTTTTTTTGAGCTATGCACTGTTCATATTCACTAATGTGATTGTGTTGAAACAGATTGGTGGTGTAACTGTGGTGGAAACGTGACAACCTTGGAATCAAGAGAATGAACCGGTGATAGTTCTAAACATTTTAATGCAAGATGGTAAGAATAAAATAATAAAAGAGTAACCCAACAAGCCTTTATAGATAGCGATGCATCCCTATCAAGAAGGAAGATTAAAAAGAAGAAGCAGAAGCCCCCTCCCTAGCATGCTGCCGCCTTATACAATGTGTATAGAGAAGAATCACCCCCCTTTAATGTGAACAATAATGTGAAACAATGATTTGTACCTCCCAAATATATCACTGTAAACATAACTATGTAATTTCAATAATATTGATAAGACAAAATGAAAGCACTTGATTAAAGCATGCTGATTGAAGACACTTAATAATGGGTTGTCAGATTCCATCCATTTTTAATCCATTAACAAAATTAATGCCACCAGAAGGTCACGGGAGAGCAATCTTTATTCAGCATGACGCAACGATGTAAACTTTCCATAGTTCTTTCCTTTTTCTTTCCAATGAATACAAAGTGAACACAGTATTTTATGCCAGGACACATGGGAGGCGGGCAATGGTCATAACCAGCCTTTACACAGTCAAATACTCTCCATTAAGAAAGGTTTATCCTACAAAAGATGGTACAGTCAATGTTCTTGTCCATAGAGCCTGTGACAGTCACATGTGCAACTCCTAGCAGGAGGTATGGACAGGATTTGTGGGGCCCATCAGTAACAGGCAGCACATCCTATCTAGGGTCCGTTGTTCAGAGTTAGTCAGCACATCTGTGTTGTTAAATTTCTTATGCCCATTTCCTCTCAGTGTTTTTAAGTTTGAAAAGATTGCAACCGCCAATGGTTTGGTCCTTTCCTCAGCAGTGGCACATCATGAAGGTACTATTACTACAGTGCTTGTGTGGGAATCTGATAGTCTGTCGTAGGTGGTTGACTTTCATTAATTACTTCAAACAAAGGATAAGTTAAACATATCTTTACTACTATCCCTCAATACAATAGGACACATTTCTATTGTCACCAATCTTAATTTTTGCTGCATTGAATTACAGGTTACATTTTGTTTGCTAGCAATTAGCTGATGTTTGCTAGCTAGCTACAGTAGTCTTCACCAGTGTTTGAAGCTGTTTGAATTTGAGCCAATGAGAAGTTTGCAATGTATGTAGTGTTCCTTACCTGGCAAGGTGACAGTGTTCATATCAACCGTTCGAAAGGCACTCAATGCACATAGCTGACGTGGGGTTAATCCAGTCAGTTTTTTATGTTGGTAGGGTTCACACACACAATAGCTGAATTTGCAGAGCTACAGTAGTGAGCAAACCGATGGCACAAATTAAAACAGAATTACCACACTACTTTTGGTGTACACCTCCAGAATTGTTCTTGAGACATAAGCTCAACGTAATCTTCAAATATCTGTTTTGTTCACTGATCGTAATTGTCCATTACTAAATAAGCAAGAATCAGAATTCATAATTCTCGTACATTTTTGAGAGCTTCTGAGTAAATAGGTAAACAAATAATTTACACACCACCTATTGCCTGTCAGCGCATGTTTTATTGATACAATAAGTGAAGCCTGTCAGTATCTTTGACGCAGCAATCTTTAGCAAAAGGACAGTAATTTTTACGGTTGGTCAATAATTATTCAATGTACCTTTCTTTAAAGTAGCCTATTAATCCTGGTAGTTGTGCATAACTAGTAAGCAGGATTGTGTTTTTGGGAAGCAGTGGATGAAATGTATTGTGATGGCATGAGCATATTCTGAAACTCTGAGTACTGAAAGCACAAAAAACAAATGCTCGTGGGGGAGTTAATTGTAATTAGAAATGTATGCGTGAAAAGTTTAAAGAAAACTGGGGGGGCAGAAAATACATTTCTAGCAAGTACTGGCTGTGTGCTACGTGACAACAATCTTCTGTAATGTTCACATGAATAGGCTATGGGGTAGGGTGGCAAGACAGAAGCCATTTCTTACGGAGAAAAACATCCAAGCCCGACTGAAGTTTGCAAAAACAAACATCATGTCTCCCAAAAGCATGTGGGAAAATGGGTTATGGTCTGATGAAACCAAGTTTGAACTTTTTGGCCATAATTCCAAAAACAACACTGCAGATCACCCAAAAAACACTATATCCACAGTGAATCATAGTGGTGTCAGCATCATGCTTTGGGGCTGTTTTACTTCAGCTGGAACCAGGGCCTTAGTCAGGGTGGGAGGAATTGTAAACACTTCCAAATACCAGGCAATTTTGCCACAAAACCTTCAGGTGTCTATTAGAAAGCTGAAAATGAAGAGGAAGTTCACATTCAGCACGAAACGACCCAAAGCAAATCCACAAAAGCATGACTTCACCAGACCTGAATCCAATTGGACATCTGTGGTTAGGGTTAGGGTGATCTTCAGATCACCCCACAGATGATATTTCAATATATCTACCCATAGTGTTCATATTTCCAAGCCTAATCTATTTTACAGTTGCTGCTAATTTACATTGTAATGTATATTAATGCTATATTTTGACTTTATATATTTCTTAATACTTACTATGTAGATGTCTGCAGAATTTCATTGTGCAATATGATGCTGTGTTATTCAATGCATTTGATAAATAAACTTTGAACTTTTGAACTTTATTACATTGCTTACTCAACCAGGATGTTTTGGCCCTAATCTACAGTAAGAACACCCTACTATAGAATTATTGCACAGTGGCTAGGGAAAAGACCCTAAAGGAACCTAAGAAGAAACCTAGAATAGAGCCAGACTGAGGATAGGCTAGTTCTCTTCATGTTGCGCCGGGTGAAGATTATAGGCATAGATGAGACCACAAAGTTTTCCTTGGATCCAAAAAGATACCTCACCTGAGCGTGTAATACATCTTGATCCTAGACAGGGATGTAGTGGAGGGTAAATGCACATAATGTGACGACTACGCCATCTGCATCTCATCCTCCCCCTGCAGGAGGCGGACCTCGGCGCTCGACGTCACCGGCCTTCTAGTACCACCGCCCGTCATCATTCCATTGCACCTGTTGTCCTGTTTAGCGCACCTGTTTCTCATCTAGTCATTACCATTCCACATATATATGTATCCTCTGTTCCCCCCGTCTTTGCGTGTTA